>CABHPP010117654.1:8884-37875 GCA_902168425.1 Peromyscus attwateri | reverse complement strand
AGAAACCCTGTCTCGAAAAAAAAAAAAAAAAAAAAAAAAAAAAGTTATAAGAACTGGCTAGGAACAAGCCTAAGCTAAGGCTGAGCTTTCATCATTAGTAACAAGTCTCCATGTCATTATTTGTGAGCTGGTGGCCCAAACAAAAATCTGTCTACAGCCCCCTCTATCGTCCCCCAGTTTGATTCTCCCATTTCAGCCCTCCCTTCCCCCCCTCCATCCATAGTTATCTGTTCTATTTCCCCTTCCTAGGAAGATCCATTCCTCCCCCTTTAGTCCCTTACTTTCCACCTAACCTCTGTAGTTATATGGATTGTAACTTGTTTATGGAAGACTTAAGAGCTAACATACACATGTAAGTTAACACATGTTATCTTTGTCTTTCTGGTTCTGCATTATCTCACACAGGATGATTTTTTTTCTAGTTCCATCCATTTACCCATGAATTTCATTATTTAACTTTTTTTTAACTGCTGAGTAATATTCCATTATTCAAATACACCACATTTTTTTTCATCCACTCATCCATTGACAGACTCTAGGCTCTTTTCAGTGTATGGCTATAAAGACCAGAGCAACAATGAACATGGATGAGCAAGTGTCTCTGTAGCAAGTTGTAGAGTCCTTTGGATATATGTCCAAGAGTGGTATAGCTGGATCTTGAGGTAGATTTATTATCAGCTTCCTGAAGAACCACCACACTGATTTCCATAGTGGCTGTATAAGTTTGCACTCCTGCCAACAATAGATGAGTGTTCCTTACGCTACATCCTTGTCAGCATGAGCTGTCATTTGTTTTATTGATCTTGACCATTCTGACTGGTAAGAGATGGAAATCTCAAAGTCGTTTTGATTTGCATTTCCCTGATGACTAAGGATGATGAGAATTTCTGTAAGCCTCGGCCAGCTATTGGATTTTCATCTTTTGAGAACTCTCTGTGTAGTTCTGTATTCTTTTTGTCCCCTCCCCCTGCCTTTTTATAGTTCTTTATCTATTTTTGGTACTAACCCTCTCCAGGATGTGTAATTGGTAAAGATATTTTCTCCTCCTATAGCCTGTCACTTTCTCTGAATGACAGTGTCCTTTGCCTTACAGAAGCTTTTCAGTTTCATAAGGTCCCATTTATTAATTGTTGATCTTAGTTCCTGTGCTCTGGGTGTTCTGTTCAGAAAGTCTTTTCCTGTGCCAATGAGTTCCCCACTTCCTCTTCTGTAAGGTTCAATGTGCCTTATATTAAGGCCTTTGATCCACTTGGAGTTGAGTTTTGTACAGGATAATAACTATGGATCTATTTGGATTCTTCTATATGCATCCATCCAGTGTGACGAGCACCATTCATTGAAGATGCAGTCTTATTCCTAGTGTGTACTTCAAGGTTCTTTGTTAAAAATCAGGCGTTCATAGGTGTGTGGACTTGTGTCTGGCTCTTCAGCTTGATTGTTTTTATGCCAATACCAGGCACGCTGTTTTTATTACTGTAACTCTGTAGTAGAATTTGTGGTTAGGAATGTTGATGCCTCCAGCCGTTCTTTGAATATTCAGGATTTTTTTTTTTTAGATACTTTGGGTTTTTTGAGTTTCTACGTGAAGTTTAAACATGTCCTTTCAATTTCTGTGAAGAATTGTGTTGGAATTTTTGTGTGGATTTCATTGAGTCTGTAGATTGCTTTTGGTAGGATGGCCATTTTCGTCGTATTTATTCTACTGATCTAGGAGCATGGGAGTTCTTTCCATCTTCTACATCTTTTCTGATTTCTTTCTTCAATGTCTTAAAGTCTCTAATATACAAGGCTTTCATTTGCTTGGTTAGAGTTACCCCCAAGATATCTTTGAGGCTATTGTGAAAGATATTGTTTCCCTGATTTCTTTCTCATCCATTTGTTATTTGTACATAGGAAGGAGACTGATTTGTGTGTGTGTTAATTTTTTAGCCTTTGCTGAAAGTGTTTATCATCTGTAGAAGTTATCTAGTGGAGGTTTTAGGATCATTTATGTGTAGAATCCTATCATCTGCAAATGAAGATACTTTGACTTCTTCCTTTCCTATTTGTATGCCTTCAGTCTCCTTCAGCTGTCCTATTACTCTTAGCTAAGACTTCAAGTGCTATATTGAACAGGTATGAGGAGAGTGGACAACCTCGTTATATTCCTGATTTTAGTTGGACATGCTTTCAGTTTCTATTTAGGTTGATGTTGGCTGTGAGCTTGCTGTAAACTGCCTCTATTGTGTTGAGGTATGTTCCTTGTATCCCCAGTTTCTCATAGACTTTTATTATGAAGGGATGTTGGATTTTGTCAAAGACCTTTTCTGCATCTCATGAGATAATCGTGTGTTTTTTGTATTTCAGTTTGTTTATGTGATGAATTACACTTACTGATTTATATACTGAAACATATCAGCATCTCTGGGATGAAGCCTACTTGATAATGGTGGATAATATTTTGATGTGTTCTTAGATTCACTATACAGTATTTTATTGAGAACTTTTGCATTTATGTTCATAAGGGAAATCAGTCTGTAATGTTCTTTTTTCATTGGTTCTTTGTGTGGTTTAGGTATCAGAGTAATTGTGGTCTCATAAAAAGGATTAGGCAAATGTTTCTTCTGTTTCTATTTTGTGGAATAATTTGAGGAATATTAACATTAATTCTTTTTTTGAAGGTCTAGTAGAATTCTTCACTGAATACATCTGGCTCTGGATTATTATTATTATTATTATTTAAATTTTTTTTGCTAGGAGCCTTTAATTATTGCTTCTGTTTCTCCAGGGGTTATGGGTCTGTTTAAGTTGCTTATCTGATCTTGATTTTGGTAAGCCACTTATATCAAGAAATTTATACATTTTTTAAGGTTTTCCAGCTTGGTAGGGTACAGATTTTTATGATTCTCTTGATTTCCTCTATGTCAATTGTGATGTACTCCCCCTTTTCACCTCTAATTTTATTAATTTGGATCTTCTCTCTCTAGTTAATTTGGCTAATGGTGTATCAATCATATTGATTTTCTCCAAGAATCAATTCTTTGTTCCATTTATTATTTATATTGTTTGCTTGTTTCGATTTTATTGATTTTTCACCCCAAGTTTGATTATTTCTTGCCTTTTGCTTCCATGGGAGTTATTTCTTCTTTTTGTTCAGGTGTGCCATTAAATTTCTCATATGAGTCCCCCCCTATTTCTTTTTTTTAATATAGGCACTTACTGTTAGGAATTTGCCTCTTAGAATCACCTTCATTCTGTCCCATAGGTTTGGATATGTTGTGTTTTCATTTCTATTCAATTCTAGAAAGTCTTTAATTTCCTTCTTAATTTCTGTCTTGACTCATTTTTCATCCAGTAGTGAGTTGGTCAGTTTCCGTGAGTTTGTGAGCATTTTGTTATTTCTGTTGTTATTGATAATCTTACTTTCATCTATGGAGGTCTGATAGGATGCAGGGTGTTATTTTAGACTTCTTATACCTGTTGAGAGTTGTTTTGTGTTCGAGTATGTGGTCAGTTTGGAGAAAGTACCGTGACCTGCTCAGAAGAGATACTCTTCTGTGTTTGGATGAAATGTTCTGTAAATATGTTAGGTCCATTTGATATATGACATTAATTAATTCCAACACTGCTTTGTTTAGTTTTTGTCTGGATGACCAGTCTATTGGCAAGAGTGGGGAATCCAAGTCTCCCATTATCACTCTGTGAGGGTCCGTATGCGATTTAAGCTGGAGTATTCTTCCTTTTATCAACTTGAGTGCGTTTGTGTTTGGTGCACAGATGCTGAGGATTGAAATGCCCTCTTAGTGGATTTTTGCTTGGATGAGTATGCAGTGTCTTTCCCCAGTCTCTTCTGACTAGCTTTGGTTTGAAGTCCAATTTGTCAGCTATTAAGATGGCTGCTTGTTTCTTGGGTCTCGTTGCTTGGAATATCTTCTTTCATCCTTTTCCCCTGAGGCGATGTCTACCTGTTATAGGAAGGTGTGTTTTGTGCATGCAGCTGAAAGATGGATCCTGTTGTCTAATTCAACTGGTTAGTCGGTGTCTTCTTATTGGAGAATTGAGGTCATTAATACTGAACTTTATCAATGGGCAATGTTGATTGATTCCTGTTTAAAAAAAAAAAAGAAAAACATGAATCAACTGTTATTGTGGTGAAGGTTCTCTCCTTCTCCCATCTCTTTTGATTTACTGGTCTGGAATTTTTTATTCTTTGTGGGTTTTTGGGGGGGCGTGTGTATGGTTAACCTCTTCAGATGGAAGTTTTCCTTAATCTAGTGCCTTCTGTAGAGCTGGATTGGGAGACAGATACTGTTTCGATTTCATTTTATTGTGGAATCTCTCTCTTTCTCCATCTATTGTGACTGAAAATCTTCTGGGTATATTAGTCTGGGCCGGCATCTGTGTTTTTTTGTTTTTAGAACATCCATCCAGGCCCTTATTTCTTTCAGGGTCTCCTTTGAGAAATCTGGTGTTATCCTAATGAGTTTGTCTTTATATATTACTTGGTATTTCTTGCCTTGTAGCTTTTAATATTCTTTCTTTGTTCTGTATGTTTAGTATTTTGATTATTATGTGTCGTGGGGAAATTCTTTTGTAATCCTGTAAATTTGGTGTTCTGTATGCTTCTTGTACCTCAATAGGCATCTCCTTCTTTAGCTTAGGGGAATTTTTGCCTATGATTTTGTTGAAAATATTTTTAGTGCCTCTGGCCTGAGTTTCTTCTCCTTCTTCTATTCCAATTATTCTTAAATTTGGTCTTTTCATAGTGTCCTAGATTTCCTGGATATTTTGTGCCTTCTTGTTGTTTGCGTGTGTGTGTGTGTGTGTGTGTGTGTGTGTGTGTGTGTGTTGTTGTTGTTGTTGTTGTTGTTGTTTTTAGATTTAACATTTTCTTTGACTGAGGGACACATTTCTTTCACCTTGTCTTCAACACCCGAGATTCTCACTTCCTTGTCTTGTACTCTGCTGGTGAGGTGGGACTCTGAGGATTTTTGTTTGACTTCCTAGATTTTTCATGTCCAGATTTACGTCGTTTCGGGTTTTCTTTAGTGTTTCTAATCTACTTTCATGTCTTAAACTCTTTTCATTATTTCATTGCACTGTTTGTGTTTTCATAGACTTCACTGAGAGATTTACTCATATCCTCTTTAAGGTCCTTGAACACATTCAAAATTGTTCTGTGTTTGAAGTTCTTGTCTTGTGCTTCAGTTTTATTTCATTTCCCAGGGCCTCCCAGTAGGGTCACTGGTTTGTGGTGGAGACACATTGTCCTGATTGTTAATGATTATGTTTTTGCACTAGTGTCTAGGTATCTGGGGTTGGAATGATGCAAGTGATTTTAGGTGTTGATATCTGGTCTTGTCTTTTTTGAGTGGGTTTTTCATTTCTTGGTTTCTGTTGCCTTCTCTGGATCTTGGGAAAGATGACTATGGGTTGCCTGGCAGGGAGTGCTTCTGAACGTCGTTGGAAGGTAGCAGAGAGGAGTAGAGGTAGGCTTGGAAAAAAGGCCGAGGGCGGCTTCAGGAAAGAGTTAAGAGGAGAGACCTAGAGGTGGGGTCGCTAGGTAGTTGAAGGTATGGTGGGAGGAGGAGATTCTACAAGTATGTTGTGGTAAGGCAAAGAACTGTCTGGAGAGATGGGGATAAAAAGGGTCGAGAGACCCTGGGTCTGAACCAAGGGTTGGAGTCTCCGTAGAAGGGAGTGGAGGCAAGTAGAGGGACACGTATAAGCAGGTTGTTACTAGGCTAGGGTTGAGAATGGAGAGATCGGAAAGGGTGACAGAAAAAAAAATGTGATTCACTTACCCACGCCCTTGCCACATGTGGCACTGTGTTCCCAGGTAGAGAGTGCTTCTAGGTATTGGTGGCTGACACAAGGGGCGGGGGAAGGGAGGAAAGCAAGGTTTGGGGGAGTCCCCTGGTAATGGAGGGAGGGAGGGAGGGAGGGAGGAGAGGCCCCTGCAAGCAGTCTGGGGATGAGACTGTGGACATTGTAGTGGAGGACAGGAAGGAGTAGAGATTGCTTATCTTAGTCCTAGCCCTGTCTGGCCACTGGGTTCCCAGGTAGAGTGTTCCTAGGTATTGGTGGCTGGCACAAAGGGAAGAGAATGTGCTGGGGTGGGGTGGGGGTGGGGAGATTGAGAGGGGCCATGAGAAAAGGTTCGAAGGACTCTCCAGGGAATCTTCAGGTGATCTGCTACAGGGCTGTGGAGGAGACTAGAGAAACTGGAGAGCAGGAAGGAAAGTGGGAATCACCTGCCAGAGTCCACTGGGGGAGAAAGCCTGAGTTCTTAGAAATGCCCTGCTGGTGAATACAGCTACCCCGTCACTTCCCCTGCTGTTACCACCCTCCATTTCCTCTGGCACTCCAACCAACATGTATTTCAGTGTCTCCGGGTATCCTCTGGGCCTCCAGCACCAAACTGGGACTGTTGAGTTGTACTAGGTGGTTTTGTACACAAAGCTAGAGTCATCAGAGAGGAAGGAGCCTCAGCTGAGGAAATGCCTCCTTGAGCTCCAGCTGTAAGGCACTTTCTCATTAGTGATCAATGAGGGAGGGCCCAGTCCCGTGGTGGGTGGTGCCATCCCTGGGCTGCAGGTCCTGGGTTCTATAAGAAGGCAGGCTGAGCAAGTCATGAGAAGCAAGCCAGTAAGCAGCACTCCTCCATGGCCTCTGTATCAGCTCCTGCCTTCAGGAACGTGCCCTGTTTGAGTTCCTCTTCTGACTTCTTCCAATGATGGACTACGATTTGGAAGTGTGAGATGAGTAAACGCTTTCCTCCCCAACTTGGTTTTTTGTCATGGTGTTTCCTCGCCGCAATAGAAACCCTAGCTAAGACATGAGGCATACAGTCTTAGAGTGTGAGCGCTGCTGGGTTCTCAGTCTGTCTAGTGTGCAGACATCCATTGTTGGGCTACCCAATGTGATATCACCTAAGCAAACATAATAATACACCAATTTTATAATTTCTGTGTCAAAGATCTTGCCGTTTCTCTAATTTACAACAGAAGGTGACCTATTGTTTCAAAGGACACACTATTTGTTTCCAAGTTATCAGTAGTTTGTATGCTTCAAAAATAAGAAAGATGAGCCTATCAAGATGGCTCAGTGGATGAAGGGGCCTTCCATCAAGCTTGACAGCCTGAGTTCAATATCTGGGACCTAGGTGGTGGAAGGAGAGAACCAACTCCTGAAAGTTGTCCTCTGACTTCCGGATGTACGTCATGGCATACTGAAGCCTACAGGGCTTGGCACCTTGACCTGACTTGAGGTAGACAGAGAATGAAGAAAAGATGGGCACTATAGAAACAGCAGACACACATGTACAGAAAAGCTGGAGTCAGGTGAACTGTGTACATGCTGGTGGAGGGCACCAACTACCTCAATGACGTGGAATCTCCGTATCTATTATGTACAGCACAGGGGGAGGAGTCAGCTAGTCTCTGTAGGAGATTTCGTAGGTGAACAGTCTCGGGCTTCATGCATCCTGAAGGAGAAAGCTGTAGACGTTGCTAGTTCTTTCACACACTGGTCAATCCTTTCTAAACACTTGTGCTTGTACACACTGTCAACAGTAGTAGCATTGACCAGACAAAGGTCTTGCCAATCCTGAGCTTGACCTGTATGGGAAGGGATTTGCCAATTTCGCAGGGGTCTGAGGCATTGGTCTTTGGCTTGGTTCTTCCCAAGTCAGTAATAAGCACACACACATTCAGTACTTTATCTGCTTTACCCATTCACTCAGTGCTTCTTCAGCTCCACACGATGACAGATGCGCGCGCGCGCACACACACACACACACACACACACACACACACACACACACAAATGTAGTTGAAAAGTTTTTTAAGAATCATAAAGAGTTAACAAAATAAATCTCTTTTCTCATTTGCCCCTATTCTCTCTTGGGTCTTACATTTTTAGCTTGTGTTTGTTGACTTATTTATCTTTCCAACATTTCTTTATGTATATGCAAATATATTAGAACAAAATATATTCTTATCCCTCATTCACTGTATTGCCTAAAAGGATGCAAATTACATACACTATTTTACATACTGATTTTTTTTTTATGTAACAGGATAATCCTAACATTTCTATAACCATTCAGGAAACGAACCCATTAATGTTTTTGCATCTGCAAAATATCTATTATATAAATACACTATGGTTTACTTGGATCTTGTCTAAGTCTGGCCACAGTAAGTAGCCATGTTATTACAGCATTTCAGAAATGACTGTAAGAAAGATTCCCCAAAGGGAATGTTCCCATGAATTGGTAAGGATTGCCACATTCCCCTCCATCACACCAAACCATTTCCCCTTCATGATAAGATGGCATAATCTTAAATTCTAGTACTCTAATTTTGTTGTGTTCTATTTGTCCCTATTTATATATTGAGTATGAAACATCATTGGCATGATTTGTGTATTTTTTCTGTTATCATTTTATCATTGGCTTAGTTTCTTCCCTGTCACTGTGAGAAAACACCCTGACAAAAAGCGACTCAAAGGAGAAAGGGTTTATTTCGTGACAGGGCACCCTCCAGAAGTGACCACTCAGACATACTTTATAGAAAACAGAAAGTCTTTATTCCAGTTGGCTAGGACTACACTCAGGTATTCAGGACCCAAGGACAGCATCGAGTGTTTAGGGTAAGGGGTTTTTAAAGGCAAAAAACCTACATCCTGGTATCTCACTCAGTAGCTGCAGCAGGGGTAGGGGGTGAGGGTTGTGCAAGCAGGCAGTTTAACAGAGTCTAAGATACGCAATGAGCTGCAGGCGGAGGGTGGCAAAAGCAGGCAGCTTAACAGAAGTCAGTTGGGGCATCTTGACCTTGGGTTCCTAGAAGAGAACTGGATAATTTTCCATGCGATTCTCCTCCGTCAAGGAGGTCAACGCATAGTTAAACCTAAAATGGCCTCGGCAAGAACACAAGATGGAGGAGCCTCTGCAGTGTCTTACCCAGACACAGTTTCAGCTCACAGTTTGAGACTGCATCCATCATGGCAGACAAGCCCTGAGAGCAGGAGCTAGAGGCGTCTGGTCACACACACATCCATGGGCAGGAAACAGAGAGCAATGAACACGTGTGCTCAGTTTGCTTCTTCCTTTTTGTATAGTCCGGGAAGAAGCCCAGGGAATGCCACCACCCACTTTCAGTGTTGATCTTCACACCGCAGTTAACAGGCTAGTCCATAGGCATTCCTGGGAGGTGAAATTATTCCTCCCAGGTGAGCCTGGAGGCTTGCGTCCTCAGTTATTCCAGATTCTGGCAAAAGGACAATCAACACTAACGTTCATGCTTGTTTACCTTGTTTACGTATTTTCTATGCTTGCAGGACTTCTCAAAAGTGATAGAATTTTATTTACTGTTCTAATTTTTGTGAGTTTTAAATTTTAGTCCACAAAAGCGCCCTTTCTACTCCAAAGTCACTAAAAAATGTGCCCGTAGTTTCTTCTAAAATTTTTACTTACTTATTTTTACTTTTAAGTACTTGATAGAATTTAAGATTTGTCTTTATATAGTTTTTATTTTCTTCTAATTGCCAGTGATCCCTTTCACTTACATCTTTGTCTTCATTTTGTTGATTTTTTTTTTTGAGAAATTTCTCAATGCATTTACTCCTTAACATTTTTATTTTGTTTCACTAATCTTTCTATTCATACACCGATATCAGCTTGATTTATTATACTTTATGGCACATTTTTAACCATGTAAGTTGACTCTCCCCGTATTTCTTATAGTTTTACTAGCTATTAACAGTTATTTATATTGTCACATGAACATAACAGCTGGTTATTTTTATTGGGATAACGGTACATTTAAAGATAGCTTATGGTACACTACTAGATAAATGGATGAGCAAAATGAAAGCGATATAAATAACTATGTAATATATATAGAATCACTTTTTAACACATGGTACTGCATGTCTGAGCACTGAGATAACTATGCTAAGTGAAATAAGCCAGTTACAAAAGGACAAACGCTTGGCAGTTCTACCTGTGGGATGTACCACAACTAGTCCTGAGACACAATGGCGGTTGCAGAAGCTAGGGGGAAGGGAACTTATGGTTTAATGGGTAGAGAAGTTTCAGTTTTACCAAAAATGAAAGGATCCTGGAGACAGTTGTGGTGATGGCTGCACCATATTACAAACATATTCAGTTCTATTGATGTATTCTTCAGGAGTACTTATAATTTTTCCTCATACACTTGCAGGTTCTAAGCATTGGGATATGGCTGTTCTGGGAGGGCCATCATTTAAGAATGTGAATGAAAAAAAAATATGGTAACTGAGTACCAGGGAATAACACCAGCTGTTAGAAGATACAACCTGGTTGAGCAGTATGATGGGCAAAGTGATGGAGCTGAGAAATGGTTACCTCCTGATGTCTGGGACCTATGTAGCAATAATCAAGTTGTTGATCTTGAGATGGCGGAGATGAACCTAGAGGACCCATGTGTTTCTTAGCAGAAGGAGATTGTTGGCTCAGCAGTCAATAGAAGGAGTCAGGGCCAGGACATGGCTGGATAGTCCTACACACAGTCCCACTGACTAATTATGCAGGAGGAACAAGAAAAAGCAAACTGTAGCACTCTCGAGTGAGAAAATGACATTTCCTTCCTCCTATAACACCATTCCAATAGTCTCTACTTATACAGCCTCACACTGTGTTTGCTGTGAAGGGAAAATGCTACCAAGGTTAAGGTCATGCGTGGAGGGCGACTGTCTTAGTCAGGGTTTCTATTGCTTCAACGAAACATCATGACCAAAAAGCAAGTTGGGAGGAAAGGGTTTATTTGGCTTATACTTCCATATCAATGTTCATCATCTAAGGAAGCCAAAACAGGAACTCAAACAGGGCAGAAACCTGGAGGCAGGAGCTGATGTAGAGTTCATGGAGGGTTGCTGCTTACTGGCTTGCTCCTCATGGCTTGTTTAGTCTGCTTTCTTGTAGAACCCAGGGCCAATAGCCCAGAGATGGCACTACCCACAATAGGCTGGGTCTGCCCCCATAAATCACTAATAAGAAAATGCCCTGCAGGTTTGCATACAGCCTTATCTTATGGAAGCATTTTCTTAATGGAAATGCTTAATGGAGGCTCCCTTCTTTCTGATGACTTTAGCTGTTATAAGTCAAGTTGACTTATAACTAACCAGCACAGCTGGGTGGTGGTGGCACACGCCTTTAATCCCATCACTTGGGAGGCAGAGGTGGGAGGATCTTTGAGTTTGAGGCCAGCCTGGGCTACAGAGTGAGTTACAGAACAGGCTCCAAAGCTACATAGAGAAACCCTGTCTCGAAACAAAACAAAACAAACAAACAAAAACCTAGCCAGCATGACAATTGAGAAGCAATTTAAAGAAAAACAAAAACAAACAATAAAATTTTTTCTCACCGGGTAATGATGGCCATGCCCTTGATCCCAGCACTCGGGAGGCAGAGGCAGGCGGATCTCTGTGAGTTCGAGGCCAGTCTGGTCTACAGAGCGAGTTCTAGGATAGGCTCCAAAAGCTACACAGAGAAACTCTGTCTCAAAAAACCAAAAAAAAAAAAAAAATCTCAAAGCTCTAGTCCTAGTCGGGTTTTATGTTTATATACTTTCTCATTTAAGAAATTATTATTGTGTTATAAAGAAATAGATAAACAATCAACACATGGGGCATCCACAGGACACTTTGATGTCGGGTCAAGATCCTCCACCTGGACAAGGTGAGATAGACTGCTCTAGAATCTTATAATTATGTTTGAGTTGACAGGATCACACCTGAACACAATGCTCTGTGATCACTTCACCCCCATTACCCTCTCTCATCCCCCTCCCACTCCTGCTGACTCCCTTCTTATTCCCAACTAGCCTCTGCCTATCTATCCTCAAGCCCTCTTTCCTCTTTCTTTTTTCTGGCCCCATGTAGGCATTCCCAGTTGCTGAGTGTCCGTGTTTGCATCAGTCATGTCGAATACAGGGGACAGCAGAACTCCCCATCCATCGACTTCCATCCTTCAACTCCTTTAATGCCCTGCATCCCCTCTTCTGTGATGTGTACTGGATGTCAGAGCAGGGTGACACCGATGTCCTGTTTGGACCTGAACACTCAGCCGTCATGTAGTCTCAGCACTTTGGTTGGTTATGAATCCCTGGCTTTAACCATTTGTCCGCTGCTGAGAGAGAGTTCTCGGATCAAGGATAAGATTATAACATGAATGGTTAGAAGGCAGTTTAATTCACTGGATACAGCATCGATAGTAGATTCTCCCATAGGGCCTGGGATGTCCCTAGCCTTAGGCTTTTGATCAATTCTTTAGTGCCAGGCGTGTATTCCTCCCTGGAGGAGGCCTCAGATCTAACACAGAAGTGGTTGGTTGTCTCTAGAACATTCATACCACTATTGCAACGGTGGTCACATCTTGCCTTGTGTAGTATTATAACACACAGGGTCTATGGTTAGGTATGGTCATTGGTGACTTCTTTCCTGCAACCACCTGCGTAACACATTCCAGAACTATGAATGCAAGCCAGCAGGTAGGAAACTTCCAGCTTAGCTTCAGGTTACTTTCTCTGTGACCTGTACCCAGAGTATATGGTGCATTCATCAATAAGAACTTACTGTTTAGTTTTGCTTGGCAACCAAGAGCAATAGCAATAGCCTGCACTGTTTGAGAAGCTCTGTGGGTTCCCTGGCCAACAGCTCATGGTGAGGTATCCCTCACTTGGCAGTGGAATTTTGTTTTGAAAACTATGACTTTCTGAGAGGAGTGTTGACTACCCATTCCCAGTATTTCTGTTCAATCTCCTTCTTTTTGGTGTGTGTGTGTGTGTGTGTGTGTGTGTGTGTGTGTGTGTTTAAAAAGCATTTCTGTTAAGTTCTCTTGTAAAAAGTAGATTCCTATATGACTCTTATATACATCCTTAGTTTTGGTTGACCTCCTTCCCACCTTTCTTCTACCCTCCCCAGTGGTCCCCCATTTCACTTTCATATTCTGTTTTACTATTTCCCGCTTCAGCCCTCTTCCTCTTCCCTGACATTTTTTATGGCTCCTTTCTTGCAATCTGGCCTCTACTGACATCTCACCCCAACTTAAAATACAGTGATCTAAAAATCTGAGTTTAAGATTTGTATATAAGAGAGAATATACAGTGTTTGTCTTTCTGAGCCTGGGCTGCCTCACTCAATGCATTTTTTTTCCAGTTCTCTAGTGCTGAATAAAATTCTAATGTGTGAATGTACACATTTTCACTATCCATTTATCAGCTAATGGACATCCAGGATGATTTCATTTTCTAGCTATTGTGAAGAGTGCAACAGTAGATATAACTGTACGGGTATCTGTATCCTAGGGTATGCAGTCCGTGGGGTGTATGCCCAGAAGTGGTGCACCTCGTCATATGGCAGATCTATTTTTAGCCTTTTGAGAAGCTTCCACCTAGGTTTCTGTAGTGACTGTACTAGTTGACACTCCCACCACATCCTTGCCAGCATCTGTTGTTGTTGATGTTCTTGGTAAAGACCATTCTCCCTGGGGGAGGATGAGATCAGCATATGTGACAACTTTCTCAAGAGGACCCCAGTTACCCAGGAAATCAGGCCGATGATTGACAATGGGACCTTAGGAAATCCAAGAGCTTTTCTATAGCAAAGGCAAGAGTCAATCCAACAAAGAAGCAGCCTGTAGAGTGGCAGTCAGCCTTCCATCCAAGAGCCAAAGACCAGCTGACAGAACCCCGATACAAGACATGAGAAGACTTCTTTTGAGTTGTTGGCCAGCATTGTCTAAGAGAATACCAAAACATACAGCCTATTGCTGTTGTCCTTGGTTACTCCTAGAGATGGAAGCTAAGTCCCTATTTCTGACGACACCATGCACTTAAGAAACAGGCTCAAGAGGCCCCTGACCTGGGACTGACCCGAATGCCCTTTCCCTGAGGACTAGCTTTCATGGTACCAGGAAGGAGAGAGGTAATCTACAGTCCCATCTAGCTGTGATGCCTGTGACCCACATCAATGACCAGCATGGCATGATCCCCTTATGGGTGCAGTAGTAGCAGTAGCTAATGATTCTCTTCATTGGATTTAAGAATAATCCAATTAGAGGGATACCATAACTGGTACTAGAAACCTAGCCAACTAATCTGTGCTAGTGAAATCATGGTCTAGGGGAGAATCTTCAACTACTAGTTTATTAAACTAGTATAATCCCTTATCGACAATCTATAAACATTTGTCCTTGTATAAGGGCAAATACCCACAGATAAGTGCAGTCTTCACCCCTCATCAAGGAGACTTCTCTCTGCAACAGATGGAGACCATCACAGAAAACCACAACCAATCAATATGTAGCGTTATGGAGCCCAGTTCCAGGGGATACATCTACAAAACACCCCCACACTCAAGGCTAAAGGAACACTGTGGGGGGGCATTGTAAGAGCCATCTGGATCAGGGGACTTAGCTGTGAGATTGTGTTCCTCAGTTATATCAGAAACTACACCCATAAAGTGTAAGCCACGTGACAACCTAAACATGAGCTGAGCAAAGAGGACAGCAAAAAGCATGCCAAACGGAAGGAGAAAAGCCTCCAAGTTCTCGGCCCTACACAAAGAACTGCAGGCAGCTGAGGAAAGCCGGGATCAGGAGAGGTGGCCCTTTCCTGGGAAGAGCACACCAATTGGTTGTCCAGTGCCAAATGGTCAGCCCTGAAAACATACATTCAAGTGTACAAGTAGCATTATGTGGACTCAACAGGTTGGATTTGGGACTATGTATGTATTAACATACTTATATGCATGCAGTAACAAACTAAAAAGAATAGGAATACATCTTTGACAGCTATGTATATGACAGATTTAATATCTGTATATTATACATAATATAAAATATATTTTGTATGATATAGACTTCTATATAATATAGAGAATATAAAAAGAACTAAAAAAATCTTCACCGTCAAGAAAACAAATCCCCCAATTAGAAATGGGCATTAAAATTGAACAAAGAAGTCTCAGAAGAAGAAATACAGATGGATGATGAAGATCTTAAAAGGTATCCAACATCCCCAGCTATCAAGGAAATGCAAATCAAAACTACTTTGAGACTCCATCTCATCCTGGTAGAAACGGCTTTTATGAAGCTTGCGTGTCTGAATTCCAGGTGATCTCCACCTGTTGGTTTGACTCTAAAGCAGCCCCCTTCTAGCAGGCAAGTTTTTGTGACTTCTGTGATTTTCACTCTAGTGTGAAACATTTGCATGCATAATGATGGTAACTCTGTGAGTCTCGGAATGCAATCAGTCTCTTCGAACACCTGGTCTTTCCTCAAAACACCTGTTCCTTTGTTTTAAAGAGTAGCCTGGCCTTTTGCTCCTTTGGGGAGCTGGGACAATGGACTGAGTGAGTGAGCGAGCAAGGGTAGAGTCCTGGGGATAAATACGAAGAACACACAGAGAGCAAGCATGCATCTGCTGCCATAGCGTAAATCATAATTGCTACTAGCATGATTTTAAACGGTGTTCTTTGAATCTCAGATCTCATTTGCTATTTGTCTTGTCTTGTTAAGTAAATGGTTTTTACTTTTATAGCCAAGCTCGGTGACAACTAATTCAAAAATCCGGTACAACAATATTTACATTTCTGGAAGAGTCTGTTTTATGTGACTCACTTGCAAACCCACGTCTTAACGTAAGTGTCGCGGTGACATGTGGTCCCAATGTCCCATCACCTCATCTGGGAGATCAAAGTCATCTCTCCTGGCATCTGGGACCTCTGAGCTGAATGACATTTCTTTTTTCAAGGAAAACAGTCCGAGTCATGGTAGAGTAGAGCAACGAGGAGCTTTAAGAGCAAACGTTAGTCTGAACTTCCCATGAAGCAAGTAGGTCAGCTGCCAGCTGCCGAGTGAGTCTGCTCGCTTAGCAGCTTGACATTTTACCTCGAGCTCAGCTTTGCAGGACAGGAAAAGAGAAGAAGATACAATGAGACACACATTGTGAAACCTGCAATGATGATGTGATACTTTAATTTGGTTAGAGTGTATGGCAATATAAGTCAGTCCAAGTTTTGGCTGACACAAATATGGAGTTATGCTCGAGTGCACCCGAGCTTTCCCATGAGCCGCCCGTTTTTGGTTTTAATAAGGCTCCATCTCTTGGGGTGCATTGACGGTAAATCCTTTTCGCTAATTTCAAACTAGGAAACCAATGGAAACCTTGAGGTTTTTCCCCACAACACGGCTACCTCTAATATCAAGATTGCCTGAGAGCTTTGGGGAGGGGCAGGGGACATGGCCGCGAGAGAAGGAATCAAAAAATGTTTTGAGACGGGGAAGTATTTTAATAAGCCGATAGTGTCTCTGGCTGGGCAGCCAAAGAAGCCAGGGCAGTAACTTCGACGCAGAAGTCCTCCGAACTTCCTATAGCCAAGTGTCCTTTTAGAACAAATCAGGAAACTGAGGCTCAGAAGTGACACAGGGACTGTGTAGAATCTCAACACTGGCGCAGCTGTCGGACGACTGACCTGAAAAGTGGACCTGCTGCTTGCGTCACAGAAGGTCACTCGTTTTTTGTCTTCATTGTCTGTTTTGCTAGGAGGGGGACTACAGAGTGATACATGCCAGGGCATTCTTTTTCACCAGCCATCTCAGCCATGATTCTCTGTTCTCTAACCAAAATCTCTTTATAGGTCTTCCCTCCCGTTCCACCAGCTTTCCAGGTCTTATTTTCTAGCCATTCACAGCCCAACATCATTTTATCTAATGGATAAGTTTCATTGATGCTCTGTCTCTTGCTACAGAATAGAGAAACTAATCTCATTGGCTCGACGTAAGGAACACTTTAGTTCATATCTCCAAGTATCCCGAATAGAGCCTGCCACAGGATTTTTATGTAACCTTTAGCTGTTTTAGAGACATTGGTATAAGGAGAGAAACAGTTCTTATTACAGTTTGTTTTGTTCATCTAGTCTAAAAATTTCCCCGTGCCTGAGACTACCTGTTCTTATATCCACCGGCAAAGGCCTGCTTTGAGGTCCTGCCATTAATTACAATCTCGGGGACTTCACAGTAAGCCTCCAAAACGGGTGATGAGGTGATGAGGAGGGGTCTAAGAAAGAAAAGACCAATGAGGCATGGAAGGGGTCAAACACGTGGTGAAGAAGGTGGGTAGGTTAGAGGGGAGGCTCCCTGAGCATGCAGCATCTCTTACTTCTAGGAAGGAGAGAGGGAGGGAGAGAGGGGGCAGGGAGGGAGAGAGAGAAAGAACAACCTTGTTTGCCCACTGTTCCAGGCATCTAGGTGTGCTATTCTGAGCATGCCTGCGAGATTATTTTTTTTCCCCCAATGGTCAAATCTCCAGCATTTGTCCTTTTACACGAGTCAAAGTTCCATGCCTGTGATATTTGTTTATTAGGCAGTCTCCTTGACTACCCAGCTCCTCGCTCAACACAAAACAAGGTCCCTTAGGGAAGCCTCTGTCCAAAACCCTTACTCATGTCACTGGGAATCCTTTTCCACAAATCATTCATGCTTAAGATCACTATTATTTTAAACTCTTTCATTGTTAGGATTTGAACCAAGTATGGGCTAGCTATATGCTCTTCAATAGGCTGTTTATATTTCTGATCTTTGGTTCCTTATCTGTAAGTTGTAGTTAGTTTTGACCACCTCATAAGGATTAGTGAATAGAATACTAATAATACTAATGCTACCACAGTAGTTAGAGCTGATGGTTGGTGTGCAGCATTAGGAAGAATATAATATTATAGTCATAATAATAGTAGTAACAGTTTCTAGGTCCTAGAATTTTCTTCTTTAATCCATATAACTTTACTAAGAAGTGGGTTCTATTTTTATCTTTGGGTCAAAACAAAAGAAAAAAAACACACAAAAAAATCAAGGCTTACAGAGACTCATCTATCACTCAACAAACCTTTCTAGAGCGCTTTGTCTATGGAAGACACTTTTCTAGAAGCTTGGGACTACTAGTACATAAGTGGCCTAAGTTTCTCTCTTGTGAAGCTTTCATTTTAGTGGGGAACCCCAAGTCAATGGATAAAACCACCGCAGACCGTGCTGAGTTCTTCAGAGTAGACAAGAGTCTCGTGAGAGTTAATGACTCTCCGTGGAGTAACCGAAGAAGGCATTCAGAAAGAAGGCACGAGAAAGGATTCGACCAGGAAAGCACTGCATGGAGAGAGGGGGAAAGTTCTCAAAACAGGAAGAAACAGTCCTGAAGAGGATCGAGAACGGGGTCTGGGTTAAGAGAGACACGAAGACCCTCGGTCACCGTGACCAGGAGTTGGGAATTTGTTCTCATGAGATGGGAAGACTGACCGTGGAAACAGCTGGGCAGTGGGTGGTGGAGCCAAGTTAGAACATCTAAATGTCTATCTGACTTGGGTGTGGTCAACTGTTTATAAGCGGGGAGACGGACGGCAGGGGGTGAGGGAGAGACGAGAAAACACAGCCATGGGGCACTGGGGCGTGGACTAAAGATGAATGCATGTGATTTTGTTATTGCTCTGTTTAAGATGTCTCACTCTGCAACCCAGGCTGGCCTGGAGCTTGCCGTGTAGCCCAGGCTTGCCTCAAACTCAGCAGTCTTACTTCCTTGGTCTCCCAAGTCCTGAGATTATAATCATGAACCACTCATTACTCCCGGTGATGAGACAGACCTACCTTTGAGGTAGAGTCCTTGTGACTGACTGGTTGGTGGGCTTGGGGGGAAATGGGAGAAGGCAGCAGCCAGGAAAGGGTCTCTGTGTTCAGCGTCTGGGTAACTGGCATGTCCCATCAACAAAGATTACAGAAGAAATGGGTTCTGAGAAAAAAAAAAAATGGGATATGCAAAGAAAGGAGGCCCTTAAATGAAGAGCTAAATGAGAGAATTTCATGCAAGCATCCAGATGTGGGGTCTGACAGAAAGTAAAATATGGGCCTGTTTGCATGTCCAGGAACTTAGGAGGGCCCATGGCATGAAGGAGAGAAGACACACAGAGAAAAGAACTCTCCTCTGGTCTGAATCCTGAGAAATCCAAATGCTGATAGCATAAGCAGAGGTCAAGTTTTCAGGGATATGAGCAGAGAAATTTGTCCCAGGTCGTCCAGGTAATAAGAAGTTAAGCCCAAATTACTGCTGCAGCGATTGTGAGGATTCCCGTGGGGTCTGACACACTGGAAGAACCCTCTCTGTGATCACTGGGAATCTTCCACTTCAGACTCCACATTCAGGCCAACTCTGGTCTATTCCTCGTCATGTGGTCTATCTAGCACCACAGATGTTCCTCAGTCTAGAATTTATAGACTTCTAGATATTTTTAAAGGCACTGTTTGATAGATTATAGCAGTAATCACCACTGAAACATCCATCAGTATAGTCTTTCATTCATTCATCAGTACTATGTGTTTGTCCTCATATTCTGCTGTCCAAGCCCAGAGGAGAACCTGGGGGGGGGGGGAACAGATAAAATTCCTGCTCTTTATGGGGCTGACACTGGGAAGAAGGTTTTCCATTCCATCTCCTCTTGTTCTTTCGTGGCTCCACCATGGCTCGTATTCATTCCCAGACTCATAAATATTCATTCCCAGACTCATAAATATTCATTCCTAGACTCATAAATATTCATCCCACCCTCCTCACCCTAGCTCCTCCCCTCTGCTTATTCAAATACTCCGTTTCTGTAGAAGCCAGCAAGTCTAAAAACAGCATGCTGTACTCTTGCTAGTCTATCTGCTCTTGGCTCTCGCTCCCTTCTGCAGAGATGCACACCTGACTATAGAGAGCTCAATAGCCTCCCAACAGACCCCAACGTGGCAGTTTTTGCAGAGATAACAGATCTCTCTATATGCAAAACCATCAAAGAACTAAGCCTAGCAAAGAAGGTGTGTAGACGAAGAAGCTGGAGCCTGAGCCTTGATGGGTAAATTTAAGGAGCATTGGGTGCTGCAGAGAAAAGAATTTATTTAGCCAGAGGAAACAGAGGGGAGAGCAAATGGGTGGAACAAACAGCTTCAGGACATCCAGGCCTAGGAGACTCAGGGAAGAATTTCCAGTTTTCCTGAGCTATCCTGCCCAGCACATGACTAAAATCATGCAATCCACCATTCTGGGCTTGTCCCAGGAGCCCAGGCTCAAGGTGAGGCCAGAAGAAAGGTCAGTTCATCTCCAGCAAGCACAGGCTATATTAGGAACATTTTTCTGGGTGTTAACCTAATTAACACCAAAGCCTTCTCAGGCATGGAGATTAGTCTAATGACCTTCTTCTATACAGGCAGTTGGACATTGGTGAATTTTCTTATATTCCAGCAGATGGAGCTAAAGCCTTGAAATGGTCTAGATCAGTGATTCTCAACCTGTGGGTTGCGACCCCTCTGCTAGACCTCTAGCCCCAAAACCTATTTACATTAGGATTCATAACAGTAGCAAAATTACAGTTATGAAGTAGCAACAAAAATAGTGTTATGGTTGGGGATCACCACAATGTGAGGAACTGTATTAAAGGGTTGCCGCCTTAGGAAGGATGAGAATCACTGTTCTAGATGCTTCCGCAGCTGTGCCCACCACTCTAACACATGTGAGAGGTGAATGAAGGAAGAGGAATTATCAATTAAAAAGTGTTACTACAGTGTAGAGTCTGTGGGTGTTTAGGCCCTGATCTTAATGTCTGACCCACAGGACACAATCAATAGTGAATGAATGCATGTGTCATCAATTAAGAATAAAGTTAAAATAATTCCCCCTCCTTATTCTTCTTTGTTTTGTGTATTTATGTCTTTTGGACATCCATATCCCATTAAAATTTTGAAATCATCCTGTGAAACTTGCCTTCAGGGTCAGATGGGGGCCAAAGGACATGTTGGAAGAGGCATATTCTAAAATCCCCCCGTGGAGGTTCCCATCTGTTTCCCAGGCCTGGATACCGTGGATCTGGGAGCTGTTTATTGAAGTGTTTCCCTGGTATGTTACCTGCATCAGAACTGCCAGGGTTGTTTGTCAACATTTCCAATTCTTAGCCACACTCCAAACAATCAAGCTGTGTTCTTTTGCAAACCAAGCTTGAAAATCTCTCTCAGAGAGGAAAGGCAGCCAGCAATCACTCATCTGAATTCTCCAATTTTGAAAACAACTAAAGACTCTGAAAAGTAGATGTTTTTCATAACACATTTTGAGTATAAAAATCTGACCCATTTCATATCTGAAGTTCCGTGCTTCTTTTCGATTACCTGGGGTGGGAATGTGCACACCCTTTGCTAAATAAATAGCAATATGCTGGAACAGAAGGATCTGCCCCTGACCTTCTTGGGGACACCATGCAATGTATATAGTATGTACATTGAATTGTGTCTCTAAAATCCAAAGGCTTTTTGAGTTTAGAAGTACACACAGGCCCAAATGCTTCAGATGATGGTCTTAAACTGTGTTCTCAGGCCCTGTCTGTAGGTGGTGTTTGAAGCAGCTATATTTCAGTTCTGGGGTAAAAGGGGAACCTAAATAAAGGATCTTGGGCAGAAAAGTGGGTAAAGGTGCTTGTTACCAATCCTGATGGCCTGAGTTCAGTCCTTGGAACCCACACGATGGAAGGAGAGAACTAACTCCCACAAATTGTCTTCCAACTACACAGATACTGTGTACATATATAAATGCACACACAGAGACACACCAACACACTCACATACACACACACACAACAAACAAACAAACAAACATTAAATGAGGAGTCTTTTAGGGTTGCAGTTCTTATCTCTGAAAATGAAAAATGACCTTTAAAGCCCCTTTTTCTAAAAATTTGACTCTTACATCTCTTTCATCAAATGTTTAATTACTTGTATAAAGGTTAGATTATAGCATCTTGCATAGTTTTGTTTTTAAATTTTGAAGAGCAAAATCTTTCTCTTTTAGGTTTGTAGTCAGATGTGTGTGGTGTGGTGTGGTGTGGTGTGTGTGTGTGTGTGTGTGTGTGTGTGTGTGTGTGTGTGTATGTGTGTAGCAAAATGAAAAAAAATTCTTTCAGGTTCTTCACAAATTTTGGTGTTCTAGAGCTGAGGGGGTAGTTCAGTGTTGCACGTTTATCTGGCACCCACCAGTCCCTAAGTTTGATCCCAGCATCTGTGAGAGCCAAAGTTACATTTTAAGTTGTAATTACTGTGCCTAAGAGATCCATGAAACAAACATGTCTCTGATCTGCAAGCCTCTTGCTCAAGGATAGATGGTTCCTGAAATGCTGGAGGCTGTTGTTTATGGGAGATAATAAGACACATGCTTTTCACGCCCCTAAAGAAGTTTGTTTGACCCATCTACACCGGATGTGCTTGATCATATGTGGGTGGGATGTTCACAGGCAGGAAATACATCAGAATATACACTTGCCCCTCATTGGTTGGACCTGATGGGAAATGCAATGAATTATGGGTTTCCCTTCTTAAGCTGCTGCAAACCATGACTCGGACCATTTCCTGGGAACCTGGGTATGGACCTGGCCAGAGCCCATCCACTTGGCCAGTATTTAATTAAAGCTTGCTTCAAATTTGGCTTTAAACTGTGGTAGTGGTCTTATTTTTGATCGGTGGGAGTAACACATCCCTTTAACTGAGTGTGGTGAGGTACAGGCAGGAGGATCAATTTATGGTCATCCAGAGCTACATAGCGAGTTCAATTCCAGAGCAGCCTAGGGTTAAATAAGATCCTGTCTGAAAACAAAAAATGAAAAGAAAGAAAAAAAAAGTATGTTCTAATATATAACTGCTAGAATCCAGAAGTAGTCATGAATACAGAAGGTGTTATAGAACATTCTAGAACATCGTGTAAGATATAGAGGATGAAAGAGGTATACTAAAAGAGAACTGGAAAAGCTCTCACCACCAGCACAGGTCTTAATTAGGCCACAGGTTAGTGAGCTGCCTTTAATAGAAGTCTCAAGATCCCAAAGCTGCACGACTGGGATCTCTTTCTATATGGCTATGCAAAAAAATTAATATGCTTATACAAAAGGCCCTGTTAAACTTTAAAGCAAGATATTAACATTCCCAATTTAAACACTCACATAACAAAACTGGAACAAAAGAAAAATGAGGTCTAAGTTTCCTGCCTCATAAACAATAGCTGCATTGTGCTCTCCCACAGTGCATATATTGAAGTGCTAATGTTCTGCACCTTTGTTGGAACCTTATTTGGAGATAGAAGTTTTATAGAGGTAATCTGTAAAAGTGTTAGCCACTGAGATAAAGTCGTTAGGATGAGCCCTAACCCAACGCGCTTGTTGTCTTCATATGGAAGGGAGGCCTGGGGCTGGGGATGCAGCTCACTTGGTGTATTTGTGTCTTTTTTGTGATAAAATATCATGAGCAAAAGCAAGTTATGGAAGAAAGAGTTTACTTGAGCTGAAGGTTCCTGATGTGCTGGGGTGGAGGTGAGGGGTAGGTCTATAGTAATGAGGATAGCAGGCTATTGGAATAGGAAGCAGAAAGATGATATTTTCAACTGCAAATGAGGGTCAGAGAGTGAAGTGGAAGTTGGGCAAGCTATAAACTCTCAATGCCTGCCCCAAAATAGCTCCATCAATAGAGAACCAAGTATTCAGGTACCTCAGCCGATGGGAGACCTTTCTCATTAAAAGGACCAGAATTGGTCCACACTTGTCTAAGCATGCATGAAACTCTGGGCTCCATCCCTATATTCCCAGGACATTATAAAAACCAGGCATGGGTGCCTGTAATCCAGGTGGTAGAGTCAGGAAATTCAGGAGTTTGTGGTTACCCTTAGCTGAATGCTGAGTTTGATGTCAACCTGAGATACAGGAGACCCTGGCACAAAGGACAAAGTTGTTGGGGGGCGCAATAGGTAAACATAAGGTCGCTGTCTGTAATTCAAGAACGAAGGCCTAGAACAGACCCTTCTCTCCTTGACTTCCAAAGGAACCCATCTCACGGACATCATGAGCTTGGATTTCTGACCTGTAGAACAGTGAGACAGCTAACTGATACTCTGTTATGGCAACTGTGGTAAAATAACATATGATGTTTAGTTCAATGGCAGAGGAAAGTCTTGCATGATCTTTGTGTGGGCCCGTGGGTAGTCATTTCACCACTGTGCTCACTTATGGCCCCTTTTCCCCCCAACAGTTGTTTCTTTCTTTTATTTCTTTGTTTAAAAAAAAATTAAGGGTCTAGAAAGATAGGTCAGTGGTTAAGACCACCGGCTGCTCTTGAGAGGGCCTGGGTTTGATACCCAGGACCTCCATGGCAGCTCATCAGTAACTCGTGTTCTAGGGCGTCCAATGCCATGTGCTGGCCTCTGCAGACACCAAGCATGCACATGGTTCACAGAACTACATGTCGTGTCCAAGTCTGCTGCTCTTTACTGACTGTCTAAATGATCTTCCCATTGTGAAGAGTGAGGAACTGACATTGTCTCCTGTTACTGGAGCCTGTCTGTTGCCCACCACTGTTCTGTTCTGTTTGCTTTGCATGTTTGGATGTTCCGATGCTACATGAACATGTATTTATAACTGGCAGGTCCTCTTGGTTCATCGATCCCTTTAGTGTTATAGTGTTGATTTAGTTTGTTTTTGAAATAGGATCTTGCTATATAGCCCTAGCTGGCCGG
Source organism: Peromyscus attwateri (assembly GCA_902168425.1). Lineage (NCBI taxonomy): Eukaryota > Metazoa > Chordata > Mammalia > Rodentia > Cricetidae > Peromyscus > Peromyscus attwateri. The sequence goes on along the minus strand of CABHPP010117654.1, from coordinate 13,297 downwards.
GACCTTCCTATGTAGACCAGGCTGGCCTTGTGGCAACCCTCTTTCTGCTGCCTCCTTGACAGCTGAGATTCCAGGTGTGCACTGCCCTGATTTCCTCTGACTATTTTTAAAGTCTAATTTTTCTCCTGTAAGTATAGTCACACTGTTGTGGAATCTTCCTTTACACCATGTGAAGATATTTCACTGTGAACGTTTTAATAAAGAGCTAAATGGCCAATAGCTAGGCAGGATTTTGGGGGTAGAGACAATGCTGGGAAGAAGGAGGGCGGAGTCACGAGGAGTTGCCAGCAGATGAGAGGGAACAGACATGCAAGAAAAGAGGGAAAAGCCACCGCAAGTCACATGGCAACATGTAGATGAATAGAAATGGGTTAATTTAAGTTGTAAGAGCTAGTTAGAAACAAGCCTAAGCTTTGGGCCGAGCATTCATAATCAGTATGAAGTCTCTGTGTAGTTATTTGGGAGCTTACAAGTGGGATAGAAAAATTCACCTACATCACACCTGTTGTCTTTGGGATGCATTTTACATGCAATATCTTTCTCTGTCCTTTCACCTCAGCCTATGAATGTTTTTAAAGATAAAGTTGGTCCCTTACATGCAACACATGGTTAGTTCTTGGTTTTAGATCTATTCTCACATGCTGTTTCTTTAGATTAGAGAGTTTAAACAATTTATAGTCACAGTAATTACTGATAAGTTAGGGATTACATTGTCATTTTGTTAATGGTTTTCTGAATGTTTTGTAGGTTCTTGTTAAAGGTTTTATTGTTTGCTATTTTTTATGTAATGATTTTTGTAGTAGTTTTTTTTTTAATTATTTACTTTTTTTTCCTTTGCTTTGCTTTTGGAGATAGGCTCTCATCTAGGCTGGCCTCAAACTTACTGTGTAACTAAGAATGACTTTGAACTTCTGATCCTCTTGCCTTATACCAAGTTGTTTTCTTGGTGGTTACAATGAGGTTTATGGGAATATAACTTCTCCTGTCCCCATATTTTGTTATTAATGTCATAATTTAGTTCTTTGAATATTGTGTAACCTTAGCAAATTACTGTAGTTTTAGTGATCTTTAGGTTAATTGTACGCCATCATTACACTTTTCGGGTATTTTGAACATGATTGTATTCTTGTCAATGAACTTCACACATTCATGTGTTGTCATGTTGCTAGTTTCTTTCACTTCCATATGAAGGGCTTCCTTTAGGCTTCTCTTAAGGAGTTTAATAGTAGTGAACACCCACAGATTTTGTTTGGTTCAGTATGTTTTATTCATTTTTAAAGGACAGCCTTATGTGGCATAGTACTGTTGGGCACCGAGTTTTTCCTTACATCATTCTACAGTCTCTTGATCTGAAAGATTTCTGCTGGAAAGTCTGCTGGTAGTTTGATAGAATTTTCCTTTTGTGGTGAATTACTTTTCCCTTAATACTTTCATCTCCTCTATTTCAGCCACCAAGATGTAACTGCAGGGCGGGACGGGAGGAGGGAGAAAGGGGGAATTTATGGCTGATATGTAAAGTTGAATTATATTGTAAAATAAAATAAAATAAATTCAAAAAAAAAAAGATGTAACTGCAGTCCTTTTTTGGTCACTTCATGTTAAGCTACTTGCCTATGGGGTGGTCTGGGGGTTTCTTTCCTGAAGAAGGTGCAGGCTTGCTAGAAGTCATTCTTACTTATAATTTTGTCTGAAAAAGAAAAATGAACTCTACTAGAAGCAATGTGCCATTTTCACCACAGACTTCTTCTTACTATCGTTACAAAGCCAGTTGCTACAGCACCTCAGAGAACTAGAGAAAAAAAACTAAGCTTGTTATCAGTAGGCAGAAGGAAATTATAAAAATCAAAACATAAGGAAGTGGCACCCAAGACTGAAGACCAATAGGAAAATTCATGGGAACTATGAGGTCATTTCCTATGAAGATGACAAGTCCTTAGCTAAGCTAGAAAAAGGGCAACCCTTTAAATAAAAAAGTTACAGTAAACATTAAAGACATGGCAATACAGTCTGTTACACCACATAAGAACAAAAGGTGGTAAGACTACAATGAATAATTATATCAACAAAGTACAACCTAGAAAAAATGAATAGCCCTGGAAACATAGCACTTATTCATACTGAATTACAAGGAACCAGAGTGTGTGAGTTGATCAGCAATGACAAAGGAAATTAAATCATTGATTCAATATTTCTTCATAGTTAAAAGCCTAGGGCCTGATAGTAAATTCTACTAAATGTTTAAAGGAGAATTAATGTCAATCCTTACACTCTCCCAGAAACTTAATGAGGGCGACATTTCCAAGCTCATTTTGTAAACCAACATTACCCTGAAACAAAAGCTAGATGAAGATGCTGAAGGAAATGATAGGCCACTATCCCTGATAGACATGGAAACATCCTTAGTAAATATCTGCACGGCAGCTTCAGCAGTACATTAGTGAGATCAAACACCATGGTCAGGAAGAGATGTTCCTGAGGGCCAAAGAGGCTTCAACACCTGATGTGTGATATTTCATTTGTGTTCTGACAAATAAAGCTTGCCTGGAGATCAGAGGACGGAGCTAGCCACTAGTTAACTCTTGCAGGCTGCAAGAATATATTATAGAGATTCAGCTGTGTATTAAAGCTATACTTTGACCCACCAAGGGTTCGTCAAATGGGAAGCCATTTATCATGGAATATTTGGTGTTATACAACCTTAATATTCAGCTGGGCCTTGCTATGAATTTCTTGTGTGCCCATGCATTACTAGACCATTTGGCGAACAGTTCAGCTTCTCAGATCTGCTGAATTTCTAGGTAACTAACCCACCCCCACCCCTACCCCCCATCACTCCATCCCCCTACCCCCCACACACACCCCGCCCTTGCTGAGCCTAGGAGACAAGCAGGCTGTAGATGCATAGCTTTGCTTCTTGTGCAAATGAAGCTCAAACCATCCCCTTCCCTCATGCTGGAGGCATGGCAGAGAGATTGACTGAGGACAATAGGGCTTTTTGCATTACCAGGTGCTGTAAGGACTAGAGCAAGTTTCCAGAGGCAGACATAGAACCTTGTGGCCAGAGTGGAGAGGAAGATAGAGATTTGGTAGAAGGTAAAGCAGATCTCTTGTAGAGTTTTCTGAGAGCCAGGAGTAAGGAGCTAGGAAGGCGAGATGGAGGACGAAGGGACAGAGGACAAAGATGAGGTTAAAAGCATAGGAGCTTACTAAAACTATGAGGACAGGAAAAGAGGGCACAGAGAGGAGCTGAATGTGAGGATGGAGCTGAAGCTATATAGACAGAATTTTGTCATAGAGGAATAAAGTTAACAGACAAAAAAAGCATGGTGTATGTAGATTCCTTTCCCTCAGATAACCCCACGCCTGACATAGCATCTTTCCCAGAAAGCTGGCCTTGGGAAAATTCTGTTATCTTTAGTTAACCATAGAGGCCCAGCAGTGGTGGTACATGCCTTTAATCCCAGCACTCGGGAGACAGAGACAAGAAGTGATAAGGTGGGGTGGAGACAGGATCTGGGCCCTTTTTGGTCGAAGAATTCGGAGTGGTAGGCAGTCACTGGTGGCTGTTTCTCTGTTTCTCTGATCTTTCAGGTTATTACCCCAATATCTGACTCATGGTTTTTATTGATAAGATTAATTAGATTTACACTTCAAACATCCACAAACCAAAACATACAGCAGGATGCAGCACAAAATGAAGGATAATTGTCACACAATTATCTCTATAAATGCAGGGAAGTCATTGGACCAAATTCAGCAAATGAGATCATCTGGAGGTCAAGGTGAAAGTTGACAAGCTTAATGAGAAGCTACAAAGGCTTCCTTGAAAAAGAATAGGAACAAGATGAGGATACCTGTAATTGGAGTTTTCCTGGTGGCCCACGGTCAGGACAAATCTCTCTCACCCCCCGTCCTGCAGCCGCTCAGACCCAACCAAGTAAACACACAGAGACTTATATTGCTTACAAACTGTATGGCCATGGTAGGCTTCTTGTTATCTAGTTCTTCTATCTTAAATCAACTCATTTCTATTAGTCTATAAGTTGCCACATGGCTCGTGGCTTACTGGTACATTTCGCTTGTCATGGCGGCGGCTGGCAGCGTCTCTCTGCCTCAGCCTTCCACTTCCCAGAATTCTCTTCTCTCCTTGTCCCACCTGTACTTCCTGCCTGGCTACTGGCCAATCAGTGTTTCATTTATTAACCAATCAGAGCAACACATTTAACATACAGAACATCCCACAGCAGACACCCACTTTTCTTTTTAATCAATGTACTTCCAGAAGGACTTCCTAACTAGAACCATTAGGGAAGATGCAGACTGAGAAGGGAAGAGTAAAATTGTCTCTGCTTGCAAAAGACATGATTATCTATCTATCTATCTATCTATCTATCTATCTATCTATCTATCTAT
>CABHPP010117653.1:4942-22906 GCA_902168425.1 Peromyscus attwateri | reverse complement strand
TTGCGACCCAGCAGAGGTTCTCCTGACCCCTGCTTATGCCAGAAATGAACGTCAACAAGGACTGGGAAGCCACAGAAGGGCTAGCCGTGGGTGTGGCTTGCTGGAATCCATCAGGCTGCTCTGGCTTCCAGTCTAAGTCCCAGCTCTCCCACAAATGATCTGTGAGATCCTAGGCACACTGCAATTTTATTTTTAAAGATTTATTTATTATGTGTACAGTGTTCTGCCTGCATGTATTCCTGCAGGCCAGAAGAGGGCGCCAGATCTCATTACAGATGGTTGTGAGCCACCATGTGGTTGCTGGGAATTGAACCCAGGTCCTCTGGAAGAACAGCCAGTGCTCTTAACCGCTGAGCCATCTCTCCAGCCTCGCAAGTTTCAGACTTTATTAGGAACTGGTATGTTTGCTGCTTTTATACTATGCGTAGTTTGTGTTGTAGAGGCTCGAACCCAGGGTCTCACGTTAGCTAGGCAAATGCTCTGTCGCTGAACAACACCCCCAATTCTGGCTACTGTTTTTGTTTTTTGTTCTTTTTTGTTTTTCCAGACAGGGTTTCCCTGTGCAGTCCTGGCTGTCCTGGAACTTGCTCTGTAGACCAGGCTGGCTCTGAACTCATAGAGATCCGCCTGGCTCTGCCTCCCAAGTACTGGGATTGAAGGTGTGCATCACTACCGCCCAGCTCTAGCTATTTTTTTGTTTTGTTTTGTTTTTTCGAGACAGGGTGTGTCTTTGCAGCTTTGTGTCTTTCCCAGAACTCGCTTTGTAGACCTGTAATTTTTCATTTGTTCTTCCCAATACCTCTGCTGGGGACATTTTAGTAAATTGCAAGAACAGTCATACATTCTTGTGTGTGTGTGTGTGTGTGTGTGTGTGTGTGTGTGTGTGTGTGTATGTGTGTTTCGAGACAGGGCTTATCTGTGTAACAGCTCTGGCTGTCCTGAAACTCACTTTGTAGACCAGGCTGGCCTCAAAGTCACAGAGATCCACCTGCCTCTGCCTCCTGAGTACTGAAATTAAAAGCATGCTCAGACGCCACCTGGCCAGTCACATTTTTTTTTTTTAAGACAAAGTTTCTCTGTGTAACAGCCCTGACCCAGTCACACATTCTTGTCCCTACCTTGCCACTGGCCTTTGTCATGTGACCTGCTGTGGCCAGTGTGGGCATCAGCAACTATGACACAGGCTTGAACTACGAAGAAGCCCAGGTTAAGCAGCAGCACGATGAGAATCCTATGGCCCAGATGCACCCTGCCACCTCAGCCCACAGATGTCCACTGGACATGTGAGGGAGGCCACCCTAGACCAGCTAGCCACGCGTCAGTCCACCAATGGACCAGAGGGAGAGCAAATGTACAGCTGCTGAACCTGTCCTCAGGGTGGTAGTTCAATGGTGCATCCGCTTAAAGCCGCTAACACCTGGAGGAGACCTGGTCCACAGCAGTAGATACCTGATACATAGACCTTAGTCTCCCACTCTACAGATCAGAATACTGAGGCTCAGAACAGCTTCCAGAGTCATGGAGCCTTCACACGAAGTCTTCCCCTCTGCTGCCTGCAGGCTCCTGGAGCAGGACAAGGGTGAATGAGAGAGACGATGGGCTGTGCCCACCACTGCAACACAGCAGCCTGATGACCCAGGCCATGACCTTGACCTCATTAGCCTGTGTGACCGACACCAGCTGCTTTGAAGCTCTGTCGAGATCACACAGCTGGTGCAGGCTTGGAGACCCCAACACTAAGCTCAAGGCTGCAGCCTCTTTGAGAGCATGCCATTCACCGGAGGAACCTTCAGGGGTGGGTCGGTATCCAGGGTACCCTGCCATCTGCGCCGTCCCATTTGGTGGCCGGCAAAGTGTGCCATGGATAGTGACCTTTCTAAGAGCTCATTCCATGAATGATAAAGCACTGCCATTGGGTGAGACAGAGGAGAAGAGCTAGGATATCCTGCGAGCTCCCTTCTGGAGCATGCCCCATGCTACAGGCCCTACAGCCAGTGTTCACACACCTGTGATGATATAATACTGCAGAGTTAAAAGTCAACAGCCCTGGCTGAGAGCTCAGACTGTGTTGCCGCTTTTGCTCTTTTGGGAGGCCCACCACCCAGCTCCCAAATAAATCAAACCGAAGTTTATTCTTTTTTTTTTTTTTTTTTGGTTTTTCGAGACAGGGTTTCTCTGTGTAGCTTTGTGCCTTTCCTGGAACTCACTTGGGAGACCAGGCTGGCCTCGAACTCACAGAGATCCGCCTGTCTCTGCCTCCCGAGTGCTGGGATTAAAGGCGTGCGCCACCAACGCCCGGCCGAAGTTTATTTTTAATTATAAATGCCCAGCCTAAGCTTGGCTTGTTTCTAGACAGCTTTTATCTTTTTTTTTTTTTTTTTAGCTTTTCTTATCTTAAATTAACCCATCTACCTTTTGCCTCTGGGCTTCTCCTGTTCTCTTATTTCTGTAAATCATACTCTTACTCCATGGCTTGCTGTGTAGCTGGGTAGCTGGTCCCTGGAGTTCCCCTTCTTCTCTTCTTGTTCTTTCTTCCCCTCCTCCCAGATTTCTCCTTCTATATCATCTCTCTGCCTGCCAGCCCCATCTATCCTTTCTCCTGCCTCACTATTGTTTGTTCAGGTCTTTATTAGAGCCTCAGGTGTTTTACACAGGCACAGTAACACAGCTTCACAGATTTAAACAAATGCAACATAAACAAAATTACACACCTTAAAATAATATTCTATGCCGGGCGGTGGTGGCACATGCCTTTAGTCCCAGCACTCGAGAGCAGAGTCAGGTGGATCCCTGTGAGTTTGAGGCCAGCCTGATCTACAGAGCGAGATCCAGGACAGGCACCAAAACTACACAGAGAAACCCTGTCTCAAAAAAACCAAGATAATAATAATAATAATAATAATAATAATAATAATAATAATAATATTCTACATGCATGCATGGTTATAAATCCTTACAGCCATTCACTTACCAGTGTTCCATCTTACCTTCTGGCACCACACACTCTCCTCATCTGTAAAATGGGGACATAATTGCACTTACTCCAGGGGGCTGTCCAGGGCTGTCTGGAAGACTTCATGTATCCATAGAGACTTGGTGCAGGAAAGATACTCACAACCACCTGTAATCCCAGGTGCAGGATGATCTGAAGACTCTGACTTCCACAGACACATGCATCCAGGAGCATGCATATGCATGGCAAATACATGCACACACTCAGAGCACGATTACAAGTAAAATAAAGCCATATAAAATCATAAGGGGCTGGAGAGATGGTTCAGCAGTTAAGGGAATGGTCTGAACCAGGCGGTGGTGGCACACACCTTTAATCCCAGCACTCAGGAGGCAGAGCCAAGGGGATCTCTGTTAGTTCAAGGCCAGCCTGGTCTACAGAGCGAGATCCAGGACAGGCACCAAAACTACACAGAGAAACGCTGTCCCGAAACAACAACAACAACAAAAGAGAGTGGTCTGCTCTTCCAGAAGGGGTGAAATCAGTTACCAAACCCCATGTCAGGTGGCTCACAACTGTGACCCCAGTCCGGGGAGATCCAAAGCCTCTGGCCTCTTTAAGCCCTGCAGGTGAATCTCTATGAGTCGGAGGCAGCCTGATCTACACAGAAATTTCCAGGCCATCCAAGGCTACATCGTGAGACCATAAATAAATAAAACCCTTTAAAAAGAGAAAGAAATTGAAACAAGGGCCAGCTGGTCCCCACCGTGAACACTGTCATGCGTACGAGGGGCCTGAGCATGCGGGAGGTGACTTCTTCAACCACTGGTTTCATTAGTCAGTGCTGAGGCAGAATTCTGGAAGCTTCTCTAACAGACAACCACAGCTTCATCCCTTCTGGAAGTTCCCGGAAGATCTTCCTCCCACCCAGGGACACTTCTTGCAGACCAACGGGGGTTCCTGCTCTGAAGTCAAGTTGAGGATGTGCTGCTTAAGGTCCCATGTGCCCCCGGGGATGGCTGCCTGCCCTGTTCGGAATCAATACACAGAGCTCACAAAGCCTTCGCCAAGGCTGAAGCATCACACTGGGCTGCAAATGATCCCTGGATGCCCTCCCCTACAAAGAGAAATCGTGTGCACTGTGGACCTCCTGAGTGCTCGGCACCAACCTGCATCCATTGCTTCATTAATCTGTATAATGATTCAACAGAGTACCTTACAGCGGGCCTATTCTACAGATCAAGAAACTGAGGCTCTGAGGGGTGAAGGCCTTTAATTCACACCACACAGATGGATTCAAAGATTGAGCCTGTCTTATTTTGTGACATAGCCTCACCAAGGTACCAAGGGATTGTCTAGTAGCAAATAATTGTCTGGTAACTAACTGGGCAGGTGTTAACACACTCTAGGCTGGGCACTAACATGCTCATCCCACCTAAGATATCTTAAACAAAGCCGGGCAGCGGTGGCGCATGCCTTTAATCCCAGCACTCAGGAGGCAGAGGCAGGCGGATCTCTGTGAGTTGAAGGCCAGCCTGGGCTACAGAGTGAGTTCCAGGACACACAAAGCTATACAGAGAGATCCTGTTTTGAAAAAACAACAACAACAAAAATCTTAAACAAAATTACAATTAGTGTCTCCTTTTAGACAAAGAAACTAAGGGTCAGAGAGGTCCAAAAACCAACCCAGGGTCACACAGCTTGTAGGTAGTGCGGCTAGAATTTGAATCCGGTTCCAAGTGCAGTGTCTGTGGGTGTTTTAGTCCATCTGCTGCTTCTGTGACCAAGTTTAAGTCAGACACCAACATGAGTTCCACTCCTTTAAAATATTCCAAATCCTCCAGTGCCTGGGATGCCGAATAAGTATTCATGGAACACACTGATAAGACAAATCGAGGCCCTGGACGTCTTCGAATGCCCTGGGTCTGTGCATCGTACAGGGGCAGCTCTCAAATGTGAGTGGCAGAGACATGGAAATCTATTTCCTTTCTGTAATGCTTATTCCAGCGATTTGGCCACTGCTGAAGCCAGATGTTTTTGCTTACTCTGCTCTAGAGGATGCAGAGAAAAGCAGAATTAACTTACAACAGGCTGGGCTCGCTCGCTGCCCAGCATGGTCTATTAGATGGTTTAGCTGGGCACGAGGAACAAGCTGTGAACATCTTATTGTGGACACGCTCACGGCCGCAAATCAAAACCCAATCTCCGAGAGGGAGCAGAGCAGAAAGGGCAAGTGGCTGCAGATGTGGCGTCCAAACACACCCTGTGACACAGGAACTCCTGGCTGCAGATGTGACGTCCAAACACACCCTGTGACACAGGAACTCCTATCAGAAGGTTATGCAAGGTCACAAGTAGGCCAGTCCCTGGACAAAACAGGAAGCAGCAATCTGGTGACTGAAGCGGGGAGACTATGGAATGCTGGGTCGTAAATCTTAAAGGCACTCCAGTCTTTGATCCATTATCTATTGCTGTAAAAGACGCCACCAGAACCATGTGGCAGAAAACCAGCACGCCGATGTTCTATTTCTGTGGTTGGGAATCATCGGGAGGTATCTACTTCATGGGTTTGGCTCTGGTAAAGTCTTTCCTGAGGTTGTAACCGGCTAAGAGCTGGGGCTGTAGACAGCCGAAGGCCTGATAGGGTCCCATGGCTTCTCCCAAGTGGCACACTCATCCAGGCTGGTTGAGGGTTCAGGAGACCAAGGGAGATGGGCGTAACTGGGAATGCCTGTAACGGCGGCACCTGGAGGCTGCACTACCGTTTATGACCTAACGTCAGCAGTGTTCTGTCAGCTCTGCGGTGTGCTCGGACCAGCCTTGATCGACATGGAAGGCGTCACAAGGGACAAGTGTCTCAGTCAGCTGGAACTGCTGAAGGGAATACCACAGGAGGGTGGCTTGAACACTGAGACCGGACGCCACCAGAGTCAGGTTCTGCTGAGGGCACACCCCCTAGCTTACACATTTACCTTCCCACTGAATCCTCACACGGAGGAGTCAGAGAATGCTCTGGTCTCTTCATTTTCTTACAGGGGCAATAATCCCATCACAGGGTCTTAATCATCAGAACCCTGTCCAAACTACTTTGCAAAAGTCCCACCTCCAAATCCATCACACTGAGGTTGGGACTTTAACCTGGTGGATTTTCAGGAGACACAACATATATCGTAGAAGTGAACGTTAGCAGGCAGAGCTTGTTGAGGCCCTCTTAAAAGTAGGCTGCCACCGGGCGGTGGTGGCGCACGCCTTTAATCCCAGCACTCGGGAGGCAGAGACAGGTGGATCTCTGTGAGTTTGAGGCCAGCCTGGGCTACAGAGTGAGTTCCAGGAAAGGCGCAAAGCTACACAGAGAAACCCTGTCTTGAAAAAACAAAGCAAAAATAAAACAAAATAAAAAGTAGGCTGCCATTTCTGAGACTATTGCCTAGAAAAGGTGACAGAGGGGTGAGGATGTGGCTCAGTTGATACTTATTCAGCACACATGAAGTCCTGGGTTTGATTCCCAGGACCACATAAACCAGGCATGGTGGGCTGGAGAGATGGCTCAGAGGTTAAGAGCACTGGCTGCTCTTCCAGAGGTCCTGAGTTCAATTCCCAGCAACCACATGGTGGCTCACAGCCATCTGTAATGAGATCTGGCGCCCTCTTCTGGCCAGCAATCATACATGCTGTATACATAATAAATAAATAAATCTTAAAACAACAACAACAACAACAAAAAAAACAGGTATGGTGGTGAATACCTGTCATCTAGCACTTAGGAAGCGGAGGCAGGAGGATTAGAACCTTTAGGTCATTCTTGGCTGCATAGTACATTCAAGGCTAGCCTGGGCTACTTGAAACCCTATCTCAAAAGCAAAACAAAACACACACACAAAAAGAAAAAAAAGGGCCAGGTAGTGGTGGCGCACGCCTTTAGTCCCAGCCCTCAGGAGGCAGAGCCAGGAGGAAATATCTTTTTGCCTGAAACAGTCCTAACTCCTGCCGTGTTGTCTCTGGTCTTCTTTTCCTTTATATTTTTCTATTTCTCGCCTTTCTTTTCTTTTTCTTTTCTTTCTTTCTTTTTTTTTGTTGTTTTTTGTTTTGTTTTTGTTTTTTTCAAGACAGGGTTTCTCTTTGTAGTTTTGGTGCCTGTCCTGGATCTCACTCTGTAGCCCAGGCTGGCCTCGAACTCACAGAGATCCGCCTGGCCCTGCCTCCTGAGTGCTGGGATTAAAGGCATGCACCACCACCGCCCAGCTCAAGCTCTCTTTTCTAACTGGAGGCTCAGCAGCCACCTGCCGGGTTTGTCCCCACACGGTAGACTGGCCATCTGGTTCCACGGACGATCTTTCATTCACCTCTCTAATTCTCTCTGTCACCCACACCCATGAGGACCCTGAGCACCCAGGGCTGGGAAAGGCCAGGGGTCCTCCTTGTCCCTGGGTTATTAGCAGACGGTTATCTTCTATTCCCATCCTCCCGACAGGCCAGTGGGAGATACCAGCCATGTTCTTGACCCCTAACACATTAATTATCCAGGGAGCACAAAGAAAATGAGCCCTTTCTGGAAGAAATCTACAGCCCCATCTGGTTCCATATCCCCTCAGGCTCCCAGGCCTCAAAAAGCTTTTTGTGGCTACAAACACAGGTTTCTTCCAGGAAAAATGCTGCAACCTTAACCAATGTCTGACTGGAGCCACGGCTGCTCAAGTGAGAGAGTCAGCTGTGACCTACCCCGGCCCACCCCCAGTCGGTCGGCAAGCTAGATGTGACAGAGACAAAAGGCTATGCTTTTCTGTTATGGTTGTAGCACCCACGGAAGCAGCTGGTGGACGAGACCAGCTCTGATGCCAGAATGCACAGCTCTGGGAGTGATGTGTCCTGGGAAAGTCACTTCACCTCTGTGGGTCCGTTTCCTGTCCTTGAGAAAAACAGGGCCTACCTCTCATTTAATGAGATAGCGTTTAAATTCTAAGCCAAGCGTAGGACACATTAAAAGTATTTTTTAAAAAAATGACCACCACAATTATGTGATTGTGCTGTCTAAGGGGAAGGGAACAGGAAAACGCACCTGCTGTAAATTTGTGCATACCCATCGTCCCATAAGCCCTTGCACATTCTCGATAAGCTAGTCCCACTCGGTAATTTGGGGTGCTTTTTAAAAATCGTGTTGTGGCTTCTTTATCCAGAAAGGAGAAGTGCGGGAGACAGTCTGGGGCAGAGCCCACCGAAGGGTTCAGGGAGCTGGCCCTTTGTCCAGAGAGAAAGTGTTGCGTGTCTGTGGGGAAACTGAGGCACTCCAAATATAAGTGTCTTCATCTCTGCAATAATGAGCTGCATCACACAGGTGATATTCAGAGGGTCAGCCATGAGACTGGGACATGTTTTAAACACTTAACAAAGGGCGGTGGTGGCACACCTTTAATCCCAGCACTTGGGAGGCAGAGGCAGGTGGATCTCTGTGAGTTCGAGGCCAGCCAGGACGGTTACACAAAGAAACCCTGCCTTGGAAAACCAAAACCAACCAACCAAACAACCAAACAAATACTGTTTTACTCAGCTGTAGTACACACACACACACACAAATATTGCCTGCTAACCTGTCAACAAACCTTTTTCATCTCAAAGAAGAAAAAAGTGTAGACTTCTTTCCTTCCTCAGAATCTCTCTTTCCAGTGTCATGGGGCCCTAGGTCTGGATGAAGGGTCCTACCTGTGCACTGCCCTGGACTCTGACACTTATGTACTGCCCTGTCCTGGCTCCACCCCTTCCCCTCTAGTCCTTTCTCCCTGTCCCTGCTCCCTTTCTTCTATCCTTGCCTGAGTGAGCCAGCCCGCCATGGCTTCCTTGAAAGGCCCACAGCTCTAGGCTTACAGTTTTAGCTGTGAGTTCAACCAGTTCTCCTCCCACCTCTCTCCCATCCCCCATCCCCCATCTCACACCTCCCTCCCACCACCACCCCTCCTCCCTCCCAGGGATCCTACTTATCAAGTTTTTTTTTTAAATATTTATTTATTTATTTATTTATTATGTATACAATGTTCTGCCTGCATGTATGCCTGAATGCCAGAAGAGAGCATCAGATCTCATGATGGATAGTTGTGAGCCACCATGTGGTTGCTGGGAATTGAACTCAGGACCTCTGGAAGAACAGCCAGTGCTCTTAACCGCTGAGCCATCTCTCCAGCCCCCAAGTTTTTTGTTTGTTTTTTTTTGTTGTTGTTGTTTTTTTTGTTTTGTTTTGTTTTTTGGTTTTTCGAGACAGGGTTTCTCTGTGTAGCTTTGGTGCCTTTCCTGGAGCTCACTCTGTAGCCCAGGCTGGCCTCGAACTCACAGAGATCCGCCTTCCTCTGCTTCCCGAGTGCTGGGATTAAAGGTGTGCGCCACCGCCACCACCCGGCTCCTATCAGGGTTTAAAGATGGTTTTGCCTCACCCTGAAACGCCACTGAAACATGTTCCTTAATGACAATACTGTAAGTTGCTAGAATCTTAAGAGGCGACAGCTGGCTTGTTGAGGGAAGAATGCCGTGTTCACCGATCCGAGAGCAGCAGTCTCAAGACCTCAGAGCAGCTGTTTAAAGTAAGGTCACTGTCTTTGTTTGTTCGTTTTATGGCTGTGAAGAGACACCATGACCTCGGCAACTCTTACAAAGAAAACATTTAATTGAGGCAACAGCTTACAGTTTCGGAGGTTCAGTCCATTATCATCATGACGGGGAGCGAGGCGGCATACAGGCAGACGCGGTGCTGGCTACGTCTTGACCAGAAGGCAGCAGGAAGTCGACTGACCGTCACACTGAGGGAAGCTTGAGAAAAGAGACCTCAAGGCCCGCCCCCACAGTGACACACTTCCTCCAACAAGACCACACCCACTCCAACAAGGCCACACCCACTCCAACAAGGCCACACCCACTCCAACAAGGCCACACCCACTCCAACAAGGCCACACCCACTCCAACAAGGCCACACCCACTCCAACAAGGCCACACCTCCTTAGAGTGCCAGTCCCTTCGGGGGCCATTTCCTTTCAAACCACCACAGTGCCCTGCGTGGACTCTCACGTCCACGCGCGCTTGCCTGCTGCTCCACTTCCTGCCAGGTTCTGATGCCACGTGAGGTGGTTGCCAGACCTCTTAGACTCCCATCCGTGAGTAAATGAACTTGGCTTCATAAACGATCTAGTCTCGGGTGTTCTGTGATAGCGACAGAAGACAGACAGACCAAGTCACCTCAGGGAACAAGCCTCCCACCCAGCTGCCTAGGCCCAAACTATGACGCACCTCTGCTTCCTCTCCGGGCCCTTGTGTCTTCTCCAGTGTGCCTCGAGTGAGCTCACAACCGCCTCTTGTCCCCATCCCCCTCCCCCACAGGTGGTCAGGTATCCACTCGGTGGTCTTTCATTGGGCACTGGCTGAGTGCCAAGTGCCACGCTGGCACCGGCCACCGGCAAGCTCACCGAGCCACTGGAGCCCATCCCCACTGGCTTCCTTCTCTCTCTCCAGAACGCTTTCCGCCCAAACCTTGAGTGCTGTCTGCAGCACAGTGTGTCTGCGACGCGTTCTGCGTTGGTGCCAGGGTCCTGCGAGTGCCAGTGGTCCGCGTGTGCCAGGGTCCCGCGTCTGCTGTCCTCTACGGCAGACGCACGTGTAGCTAATAAACATTTGAAACGAGGCTTGGATGACTGAGGAACTGACCTCTATAGTTGACATACAATGTTGTGATGTTTTGGGTCTGGGGGAACATGCTGACCCCACCCCGTACAGTTTCCAGCCCCTCCATCCTCCAGCGCCCTTAAGCTCAAGTCCAAGTGTTTCCTGATGACGGCCGGGGCCCCTCCCTCCCACCTCCCTCCCACCTCCCTCCCATCACCTGCCCTGGCCTCTGCCTGTCACACCGGTTTACTTAGCATCTCTGGAAACCAGGGCACTAGCTTCCCCCTCCACCTAGAACATTCTTCCCCACACAACCTCCACTTCTTTTTTTTTTTTTTTTTTTTAATCTCATTTGATTCCCCAATCAGGGTTCCCTTCTGGCTTCTGTGAGTGGAACTTACACGTCACGGTGTGGAAACTTCGTGTCATTGTTAGGGGGCTGCACCAGCGCCAGGCTGTCCTTACTGGCTGCCAGTCCACCAGAGATGTTCCCCAGAGATTTCCCCCACGGTAATACAGGAAGGGACTTTACAGGGAAGAGGGATGGTGGCCAGCAGGAAGGGCGGGGCATGTACCCATTTCCTTTAAGAATCAGCCATTGCAAGGAAGGCTAGGGAAATGGTGACTAGCCTTTGAGGAGATGGCATGGGGCTTGGAAGTCCCACAGGCCTGGCAGGGACATAGAGGCAGCTGGTCAGGGGCATGCCCCACATCCCCAGCTCTCATCCACTCAGATCTTCTGTGAATACAGTGTGGCACCCCGCAGGAGGGCTCTTGTAAGAAGAACTGGACATTGGGCCCGAACTTTAATCCCAGCACTGGGGAGGCAGAGGCAGGAGACTCTCTTCGAGTTTCATGTCAGCCTGGGCTACAGAGAGGGACCCTGTCTCAAAACACAAACCGAAAGAGAATGAGACACTGTGGCAGCAGAAGGAGCTGTGGCTGTCCCGTGGCGGGCGTGTGTGTGTGTGTGTGTGTGTGTGTGTGTGTGTGTGTGTGTGTCTGTGTGGACCTGACACAGTCATCCCAGCCCCGCAGGTGGAGCCCTCCTGTGATTCCAGTGTTGGGGGGGTCCTCCTAGGAGGGGAGGAAGCTGAGCTGGGGGTGGGGGGCTAGAGATGGTCCTGAGGACCTCGGTGCCCGAATCCTCTGTGGATCAAAGTAAGCTGGGGTCTGTGGGGCACTGAGCTGAGCTCCATGGGTGGGACAGGGAGGTCCACCTGGAATCCCACGGACAAGGTCAGGAGGTCAGTAGGTGTGGCCTAGAAGGGTGTGCGGTGGGTTTGAGGGTACCAGGACTCTCTCCATCCTGTCCTATGCCAGCTGCTAATGGCATCACAAGTCCCTATGCTGCTGGCACTGTCTCCCCTCTTCTCTTCCGTTTGGGGGTCCCAGAGGACATCTGGTCTTTCCAACCCCAGGGTGCACTGTGTATCCTTTTCTGGACACAGATCCTGGGTTGGGGCAGAGCTGGCCCACTCCCTTGCACTTGGGTGACTGACTTCACCCCTGGGGGCGGGGGGTTCAGTTTCCTGAGGTGTCCCGTGGAGGGGGACGACAGGGCTACTGCTTTGGATTCGATTTCAGGATGGGGGGTGGGAACCAGCAAAGCACTTGTAGCCACTGGGAGAAGCGTTTCCCCACCCGTTTGCAGCCCACCCTCAGCCCAGGGAGACCGCTGACCGGTCCACCCTAAGCTTAGTCAGGCTGCAGCTGGGCTGGAAGAATGGTTAAGGTCCGTCTGGACACATAAAGAGACAGGTTCTCTCTGGTTCTCTGTCTCCCATCAGTGCAAGACAGATGCTATACTATAAGGATAGGAGGTGCAGCAGAGACGGGTGCACTTATGGAGCACCTACTGTATGCTTTACACGTCACTCACTCTCCATACTGTCACTAATGCTGCCAACATCCCCGACCGCACAGGAAGCAGCGCTCGGAATGGTAGAGAGACTTGACCACAGTCACATGACTGGGCTCACGCTGAGAGGCCCAATTCCCACTCTCCTAAGTAACTAAGACCCCTTGAGCCAACCTCGGAGGGTCTCTACTCTCCTTCAGGTCCTCCCCACATCTCTGCCACCCTCCAACCAAAGGAACGCCGCTGGAGAACTCGGCTGGGATTAAAGGCATGCACCACTACGGCCCAGCCTCAGTCTGCTTTCTTATAGAACCCAGGACCACCAGCCCAGGGATCGCACCACCCACCATGGGCTGGGCCCTACCCTATCCATCACTGATTAAGAAAATGCCCTACAGCTGGATCTGATGGAGACATTTTTTCTCAGTGGAGGTTCCCTCCTTTCAGATGACTCTCGCTTATGTCAAGTTGACCTAAAACCAGCCAGCACACACTTACAGGCTTATCAAGAGGAGAAGTAGATGGGGCATGAGATCCTCTGAGCCCAGAGACAGAGCCCAACAGACCGCGTGTGGACTCGGTGAGCGGAGGGTAGCCACCACCCCAGGTCACCTATGGCTTCTCAGGTGAGGTCCAGGATGGTGTGTGGCTTGAGGGAGCCATGAAGGACTTCTGGCACCTAGGAAAACCACAAAAGGATGGGGCAGGGGCCTTCTGGACAGCAGCCCAGTGGCACAGGCCTGTATCCCAACCTAATGGGGAGGCTAAGGCTGGGTGGTTGCAGTTTCAAGGCTAGCTATAAAAATTCAGTAAGACCAGGTCTTAGAAAAATTAAGAGGTCACCTAGCCTGAGGGAAGCCCTAGGTTCAATGCACAAAACTGACTCCTCCCCACCTCCAAATAAAATCCATTTGGCAGAGTCCATATAACCATAGCCAGTTACACTGACCCTCAGTTTCTCTCTTCGAAAGTGCGTCACTAATACTTGCGACCCCAGCTCATCACAAGGGATCAAGTCACTTAGCCCACCACTCAGCTTGACAGGGTTGCACAGAGCCCCTTCACTCGGGGGACGTCCTGTTTACTTTGCAGGTGCGTAAAGCTCATCGGAGACCTGTGGTCCTCCCGGCTCAGGCTCAGGCTCACGCCTCCTCTATACCCTGTGATTGCCTGTCACCAAGCCTGTATTTTAAAGGCTATTCAGGAAAAACATCAGCAGCTACTATGACAACAAGGGCAGTGAGTTCCATCTGGGGAGAAGGATGGGGCTAGGGAAATTCTGTGGGCCTGGCTGGGAGCTGGACCAGGCAGGAAGTCATCGGGCAGGCTGGGTACTCAGGATCTCCTCTCAGGGTTTCCAAGAAGAAAACAGAGAATCAGAACTGGGTGTGGTGGCATCTGGAATGCCAACACCAGGAAGGCTGAGGCAGGATAATTACTACAGGCTTAAAGCCGGCCTGGATTTTAACGGGGTGAGACTGTGTCCCAAACAATAACAAAAACAAAATAATCAAAAAAGGTAGCCAGGGGGCCGGAGAGATGGCTCAGCTGTTAAGATATAAGCTGCTCTTCCAGAGGCCCTGAGTTGTATTCCCAGCATCCACATGGAGGCTCATAACTGTCTGTAAGTCCAGTTCCAGGGGATCTGAGGCTGGCTTCTGGCCTCTAAGGGATCTAGGTACACACAGACATAGACACAAGCAAAACACCCATACACATAAAATAATAATTAATAATAGTAATAAACAAAAAGAAAGGTGGCCAGGCATGGTGGCACAGGCCAGCAATTCCAGCACTGGGGAGGTAGAGGCAGGAGGATGAGGAGTTCAAGGTCACCTCAGCTACAGAGCAATTCTAGGCCAGCCTAGCTACAGGAGACCTCTCAAAACACAAAACCAAACCCAACCCAGAGGAAGCATTAAAGAAAAAAAAAAAGCAAGCAAGCAAACAGAAAAATCCCAAAGCAAAACCAAAAATAGAGAATTGAGAATTCCTTAGGAAATCTGCATGGGCTAGATATCCAGCTAGCCTTGCCTCCCAGATAAGAGTGTGTGCGTGTATGCGCATGTGTGTGTGTTAAACTGCGCACATGTGTGTGGGAGATCGGGGAAGTTTCCCTAATCCTTGCCCAGATGCAGGCCTTGCTCAGTCTGGTGCCCAGCCCACCCAAGCCCTACTTGGGCCAGAGCTCATTGCCAGGCGCCACCCCAGCCTTGTGTTGTGGCAGATGTTTTCGGATATACCATGGCAACCGCAGAACAGGATGTGCCTCTGCCTCTGGATTGCAGCAGGGACAAGCCCACGCTCTCAGGCTGCCCTGCTCCCCCCCCCCCCCCCAAGGGAAGAACTGCCCAGGACCTGGTGTTGATTCTAGAGATCCTGTACTTTGGATGAGGTCCGTGGGGGAGGATGTGTGCACACCCCTGCTAAAGGTTGCTTCTCCAGTGACCCTGTGTTTGTGTCTTTTCGCCCTTAAAGAGGTACCAAGGAGGCAGGAAGCAGAGGATCTGGTCAGTGAATGGGCCACACATTGTCTTCCTGGACATTACTGTCCTTGAAGGATGACTTATGTCACAACCTGGACCAATGTCACACAATACACAAGATCACAGTTCAGGGGGTTTACTGTGTGCTCATTACGTGTGTGTGTGTGTGTGTGTGTGTGTGTGTGTGTGTTTTGTTTTTCGAAACAGGATCTCTCTGTGTAGCCCTGGCTGTCCTGGAACTCACTAGGTAGACCAGGCTGGCCTCGAACTCAGAGATCTGCCTGCCTCCCTAGTGCTAGGATTAAAGGCATGCACCACCACACAAGGCTAGTGATATATTTTTTAAAATAGGATTTCTCTATGTGGCCCAGGTTGGTTTCAAACTCATAATCCTCCTGCCTCAGCCCTCCCAGTCGCTGGATTACAGCTATGTGACACTGTAATTGATTTACTTGGTAATTTTTTTGTAACTCCATGATGAGGTTATTTCTGTTTTCTCTTTTTTGTTGTTGTTGTTATTGTTTTGTTTTTGAGACAGGGTCTCGAGCAGCTCAGGCTGGCCTTGAACTTTTGCAGACCTGAGTACCTGTGGGACGACTGTGTGCCCTCCCCCACGCCCCCTCCTGCTAGTGCCTCTGACAGCAGCCATCCAGCGTGGAGTGTGTGCCGTGGACAGAAGTTTTACATACATTAGTAACAGTTGTCACGTCGGCAGACCTCATCAGTAGCATGTCTTCACTGCATCTGTGCGCACTGCCGTTTTGTTCGGGAGACAGGGCCTTAGTATGTAGACCAGGCTAGCTTTGCATTTGGGATCTTCCTGCCTCAATCTTCCCAGTGCCAGGTGGCACGTGTGTGCACCTATGCCCACCTCTGGCCCTGCTTTGATATCCAATCACAAGAAGCCTAGGAAGACTGGCTGATATAACACTTTAGGGAGACATCCTCCCCCACTTTCTTCCTCTCCTTTCTGTTTTCGAAACAGAGTCTAACTATGTAGCCTTAGCTGGCCTAGAACTCACTATATATAGCCCTGACTGGCCTCAAACTCATAGACATCCACCTGCTTCTGCTTCCCGAGTACTGGGATTAAAGGCATCCACCATCATGTCCTGTCAGAACATGCCTTTTTAAAAATTCTGACAATAAGCCGGGCGGTGGTGGCGCACGCCTTTAATCCCAGCACTCGGGAGGCAGAGGTAGGCGGATCTCTGTGAGTTCGAGGCCAGCCTGGGCTACCAAGTGAGTTCCAGGAAAGGAGCAAAGCTACACAGAGAAACCCTGTCTCGAAAAAACCAAAAAAAAAAAAAAAAAATTCTGACAATAGAGTTTCGTGTAACCCAGGCTGGCCTGAAGTTATGGTTCCCGGTCTTCTGGTCTCCCAGCTCCCAAGCGCTGGAGTTACAGGTGTGCACCACCACTTCTGGGCCATCAGGTCTCTCCTGCCCTCAAGTCCCTCGCTGTCAGGCCCGGCCACTGGACCATGAATCTCCCCATCAGCTCAGAAGCTCTCAGGACTTTGAACTGTGCCCACTGGCTTCCCTACATCTCCAAGAAGGTGGGCAGTGGAGCGAGGGGCTTCTTGGCCTCCAGGACAAGGTAAGACAAAGTTTTGTTTTGGAAACATGACTTCTTGTAGCCTTGAACTCACTTTGTAGCCAAGGGTGACTTCGAATTTCTGATCCTCCTGCCTCCACCTCCTCAGTGCTAGGATGGAACATACCTAGTTACAGGTATGGAACACTACATGTTACTGTCTTTTCTTTTCTTTTCTTTTCTTTTCTTTTCTTTTCTTTTCTTTTTTCTGGTGTTAAGGATTGAAATTCAGCCTCGGACGTGGTAGGAAAGTACTCTACCCCTGAGCCACATCCCAGCCCTGAGAATCAGTCTTTCAGTATTAGATATAGGTACGTCTTCCTCTGGCTTGGGCGCTAATAAATAAGACATTTTATTTGCTGAATCAGTTTACCAAAAAAAAAAAAAAAGGAGTTTTGAGCCAAAGCTGGGCTCTTTACGTGTCTACTTGAAGGTGAATACTATGTGGGAGCCACCTTGTGTAGCCCAGCAGTATGGAACATGAAATGGGGCTGATTTCTGCAGGGCTGAAGGTCCATCTTCCTGCTACACCTAAGGAGACACCAAGGGCTTCAGAGATAGCTCACTGGCTGAGAGCACTGGCTGCTTTTCCAGGGGACCTGAGTCTTATCGAGTCCCAGCATGCACACAACTGCTCACAGCCACCTGTAACTCCAGTTCCAGGAGATCTGACGCCCCCTTCTGGCCTCCTTGGGTACCAAGCACACACACACACACACACACACACACACACACACTTGGGCAAAACCACCACACAGAAAAAAAGCAGCATCGTTATACCGTTGTGAGGCTTTCTGAAATGCCAAGACTTCTGGAGCGTCTTCCAAGCTTTTGCCATGAAAGGGCATCCTCGGCTCAAGTCAACACTAGGTTCCTCCCTAGCAAAACCACTCACACAGCAGGTGTGATCTGGATTGGACCCAACCCTGGGATGGTTACTCTGAAGATAAAATCAAGGTCAAGGCAGCTAGCCAGTTGAGGGACATTCTCCCAGGGCCTGGAGCTCACAGGTATCTGGTAAGTCTGAAGAACACCCACATGCTGTTGGGTGTGTGTGTATGTGTGTGGGTGTTGTCTCAAAGTATGTATAGAATGTGGTTGTAACTAGCAAAGTGTAAGCCTACATCACATTCTTATTTCAGTGGTTTCTAAATAAGGCTATCAGAATTCCCAGAGTATTATGGGAAACATACACATTGCTGGGCCCTGCCCCTAGACCAGTGGTTCTCAACCTTCCTAATGCTGCGACCCTTTAAAACAGTGTCTCATGTTGTGGTGACTCCCCCCTCCCCCAAAGTAACCATAAAGTTATTTTTGTTGCTACTTCATAACTGTAATTTTGCTAGTTATGAATTTTAATGTAAATATCTGATATGCAGGATATCCGATGTGACCCCTGTGAAAGGGTCGTTCAACCCTCACCACCACCC
>CABHPP010117652.1:0-41939 GCA_902168425.1 Peromyscus attwateri | reverse complement strand
GTGGAAATCAGTATGGCGGTTTCTCAGAAAACTAGGAATTGAACTACCTCAAGACCCAGCAATACCACTCTTGGGCATATACCCAAAGGATGCTGATTCATACCACAAAGATACATGCTCAGCTATGTTCATAGCAGCACTATTTGTAATAGCCAGAACCTGGAAACAACCTAGATGCCCGTCAACTGAAGAATGGATTAAAAAAATGTGGTACATATACACAATGGAGTACTACTCAGCAGAAAAAAATAATGAAAGCATGAAATTTGCAGGCAAATGGATGGAACTAGAAAATATCATCCTGAGTGAGGTAACACAATCCCAGAAAGACAATCATGGTATGTACTCACTCATAAGTGGATTCTAGATATAAAATAAAGAACAATCAGACTAATTAAAAAAAAAATGGATGGACTAATAGGTAAACTGTGGGACTCACTGTCACACCGCAGCTTCCAGAATGTGTTTCTTCGCATTTTTTTTGTTTGTTTGTTTGTTTGGTTTTTGGTTTTTCTTTTAAATTTTGTTTTGTTTTGGGGGGAGGGGAGATGGTCACATTGGGACAGGGAGATAAGTGGGATTGGAATGTATGATGTGAAATCCACAAAGAATCAATAAAAGTAAAAAAAAAAAAAAAAAAAGACAAGAATGACAAACTGTCAAAGACTCAAGGGAATGAAAAGACACAGCAACTAAATGCAGTATAATACTACAGAGCACAGCTTAGACCAGAAAAGATTAAATGGTAAAATCAAAAGAAAGTGTGGCGCAACCCAAGTCAGAAGCTCATTTTTTTAATAAAAGGGGGACCTGTAGGGCCCTGGCCCCCGTTTTTGGTAACTGTTGCCTTGCTTGAGGACCTTGACCTTGATATCCTCCCTATGCTAATTCCCTGCCAGGTTCCACCCTCCTGAATGCTTAAGGGAAGTTCCTTGTCTCTGTATCCTGAATAATGGGCGTTAACAGATTAGAAGCAAGATTGTAAAACATCAGTAGCAAACTTCTGCCCTCCAGAGTCCTCCCATTGTGCTGTAAGCCTGTATTTAAGACCTCCTCCCCCTCTCAATGACATTCGGCATTTAAAATTAAAAAAAAAAAAAAAATATATATATATATATATATATATATATAAAATTGAATGACTACTGCGAATGTAATCTATGAATACCACAAATGTGATTAATATCATGAGTGTAATTAATGAATAACATGAGTGTAATTTAAAAAATAAATTAATTAATTAATTTTAAAAAATTACCTGACAGAAAAGAAAAAAAAAAAGTGTGGAGTTTAAAAGTAATTTACCATTGTAGGTTTCTAAGTTTTGACAAAGGTCATCCTTGGATAGACGGTGAGTGTAAGACCTGACTGGACCAATCATATTATTACTCAGACTCAACAAAGAGGAGCCTGGGGCAGTGAGATAACTCAAATGGTCATGGTGCTGGCTGTGCAAGTCTGGCAATCCGAGACTGCTCCCCAGGTAAAGGGAGAAAAAGAGAACAGACGTTGATGTAATCCACTGACCTCCACACTCATGACATGTCACCTGTGCCCACAGACACCAATACATTTTAGAAAAAGTTTTTGAAAGTGGGAATAAATTAAGGTAAGAGCTGAATTACATGAAAATTAAAAATTTGAAACATAAAAGGATAAATAAGTCTAAAGAATGGGTGTTTTGAAATATCACTGACCTAATGATAGACTGAACCAAAGAAATAAGAGACTATGAGCATAAATATGGAAGATTAAAAATGAGAAAAAGAGGACAACCTTAGGCATAAAAAGATTTTTAAAAAGAACAAGTTTAGAAGTAAAAAAACAAACAACTGAGCTAGAGAGATGGTTCAGCAATTAAGAGCCTGTACTAACCTTACAGAGGACCTGACTTCAGTTCACAGCACCCATCAAGTGGCTCACAACTAATTATAACTCCAGCTCTAGGAGATCTGAGGCCTTTGGCCTCTATAGGCAACTGCCATCATGTACATACACACACAAAACAACAATTCTTTAGAAAAAGAGGTAAAAAATTTAAGCAGACTAACATCCAAAGAGTACACGGGAGATTACTGATTCATCCCAGGTCAAAACAGGTTATGTATGTGTGTTTGTACATGTGTGCATGGGCCTGTACAAATGAGAGGCTGATGGTGGTGTCTTCAATTCCTTTCCATCTTAGTTTTTGAGTCATGGTCTCTCACTGAACCCAGGAGCATCCTGTCTCTGCCTCGCCAGCACTGGGATCACAATTTCTCACCACCACACCTTTTTGTCTTTTTCTTTAACTTAGGTTCTAGAGATTGAACTCAGGTGCATCATGAGGTCATGAGTTTGAACTGCAAGCACTTTAACAACTGAACCACGTCACCAGCCCCTATTCAAGTTTCATCTAACTTTAAAGAAGCAATAAAAACCGTTCTGACATTAACTACCTAACTACTAAATTACAAAGATCTTTAAAATAAGGAAAGATGCCAAAATGTTCCTGCCCCATCGGTTAAAATAAAACTAAAGCGTTGTTCATGTTTCCTTTTAGTAAAATAATGTGAAGATTAGGAGATATAGTTGAAACAAAATTGAATTAATTTAAGAAGATTGAAGCAATATAAGACTCCCACTAAATTACCACACCATCATCTTTACAGTATATTAACCAAGTATCTTTCCTAAGTACCAAAGTAAGAAAAAAAAATGATGGCAAAATACACACATTCTCTTTCTCATTAAAAATATGCTGTCACCTATAAGTCCTAAAAAGGTTACTAACTACAATCTGATGGGTATATACTAAAGATAAATTAAAATGGGAAATGCTTCCCAGGGCAGGTGGCACACACTACAATTTAAACACTCAGAGGCTGGAGTAGGAAGCTTGTAAGTTCAAGCCCTGTTTTCATCAAATGGCGGAAGGTATGGGTGGAGGAAGGCTGTCACATGGTGAAATTAAGAAACTTTACATTTTAAGAACATTTGGTTACTTACAACTGCAAACTCATCTCTGTCAAGCTTTCCATCATGGTCAATATCGCTCAATTCCCAAACCTTAAAGAAGAGAAGTGAGAACAATTAATGCTCTTATTTTGTGTCCACTTAGGGACAGGAAGAGAACGTTTACTAGTGGAATGTGAGAGTGCCTGGTCATTAAGTGCCATAAAAAGAATCTGGACTTAATCTTAATTGCAATGAGAAGTTACTAGAAGGTTAGTTTAAAGCAATAAGATAATATTATTATTTTATATTATTTGAATATTATAATATTCAAAGTTTAGCAATCTCACACTGACCATACAATAGAGAAAAGGATGAGCCGGGCGGTGGTGGCGCACGCCTTTAATCCCAGCACTCGGGAGGCAGAGTCAGGCGGATCTCTGTGAGTTCGAGGCCAGCCTGGGCTACCAAGTGAGTTCCAGGAAAGGCGCAAAGCTACACAGAGAAACCCTGTCTCGAAAAACCATCAAGCAGAAGAAAAAATAAAAAAAAAAAAAAGAAAAGGATGGAAGTACTACTAGAAAAAAAGCTTTTAAAAATCAGTATTTGCTGGCACGGTAGATCTGCGTTCAAATTAGCTAGTCTCAAGAGAGTTCCATCCAGGACAGCCTGGGCTGCACCTAAAGACCCAGGGGCAGTAGCACAAGTATTGCTGGGGATGTGATGTTAGTCAGCACCACCACTGCCATAGAATCTAACGTCTATGAATTTTTAACATGTATTCTATTAAGAACATATACTATCACATTTAATCCTTGGAACCCTATCCACTGAAAATTATACCCAATTTAAAGATTTGAAAACCAACACACAGTTTCTAAGGACTTTCCCAAAGTCACTTAAAGAAGAAGGGCAGCCTCTGTAAACTGGCTGCTTTACACGAGAGCTGGGAGCTTAGAGAGAGTGGTTATGGTTTAAAACGTGAAAGAAGAAAGGAGAGAAATTACTTTGGAAACAGATCAAAAGTGGCAAGTAGTAGGGAGAAATCCAGAAAAAAATTAGTGATCATGAATTTATTTTAGCATTTCTCAAGAGCCTGTATGAAACAAAAGAGAAGGCAAATAATTAGCAAATGCAAAATTGAGTTTTTAGTAAAATCAAAGACTTCTTAACAAAGTTAAAGAATTAAAGTCTTAAAAGCATTTAGGAAAAAAAGATCTATATAGGAAAGCAGGAAATTCAAGTTAGAATCTATGATTTCATCAGATATGATATTGAAGAACAATGTAGAAAAAGAGCTAAGAATAAAGGTATGGAACTGGACGAGCACACAGAAATTAAACAAAGAAAAAATAATTTCTGAAGACACCAAGAGAGAGGTCTTACCAGTGAAAAAAGTCATGGAGATGATGGTGACGGTGGCTTACTTAACATTACTGAACTGCACATTTAACACGTGCACTATCTGGGCGGGGGAGGAAACTCACTAATAATAAAGTACTTCCCATGCAAGCATGAGGGCCTTAGTTCAATTCCCAGACTCACATAAAAAGGCTGGGGTCAGGCCAGGCGGTGGAGGCCCACGCCTTTAATCCCAGCACTCACGAGGCAGAGCCAGGCAGATCTTTATGAGTTTGAGGCCAGCCTGGTCTACAGAGTGAGATCCAGGACAGGCTCCAAAACTACACAGAGAAACCCTGTCTCAAAAAAACCAAAAAAACAAACAAACAAAAAAAAAAACGGTTGAGGTCAGAGCTGGAAGGATGGCTCAGTGATTAAATGTACTTGTTGCTCTTGCAAAGCACCCAGGTTCAGTCCCCAGCACCCACATGGTGGATCACAACCATCTATAATGCCAGTTTCAGAGGATCCAATGGCCTCTTCTGGCCTTTATGAGTGCCAGGCATACACATGGTGGACATACATACATTCAGGCGAAATATTCGTAAACATAAAATAAATCTTTAAAAAAAAAAAGGCTAGGTGTCTAGGTCTCAGGATCTCAGGATAAGAAAAGAACATGCCTCAAAAAAAAAAAAAAAATACGGTAAGAAAATAAGAAAATACAATAACAGTTCCTGAAGAGCAACACCTGAGGCTTCCATGTGTACACACATGTGTGAGCACAATCAAGAGAGAAAAAACAGAAAACAAACAAAATCCCAAAAAGACAGAAGGGGCTAGCTTGACAACGTGGCAGGTAAAGGTGTTTGCTGCCAAACCTAATAACTGAGTTCCACCCCCAGGACTCACATGATGGAAAGAGAAAACCAAGTCCCTCAAGCTGTCCCCTAATCTTCACACTGGTGTACTGTGACACACCCCCAAAACACACACACACACACACACACACACATTAATTAAAAAGACAGAGGGGAAATAAAGGAGCCTGAGATCAAAGAATTAAAAGTCTGACAAACATCTAGGAAAAAAAATTCAAGAAACACAGTCAGAGAGCAAAATTTATGATTTCATACTCCTTAAAACAAGACCCTATAATACACAGGATAAGGTAGAAGACATAAAATACAGATGGTCTGGGCCTGGAGAGATGGCTCAGCAGTTAAGAGCATTTGCTGCCCTTCCAATGCCCACATGGTGGCTCACAACTGCTTGTAACTCCAAGTCCAAGGGATCCCTCACCCTCTTCTGTACTCTATGGGCATCTGACTTATATGTGCATACACTCCCACACCCCCTCCCCCCCATACACACACGTACACATAATTAAAAAGAAAAATAAATCTTTAAAAAATACAGATGGTCTATTAAAATTTGTCAAACAACTAGATCATTCAAGTATACATGCAAAAAAAAAAACAGATCTGCTTAATGGACTTATATATGTAACTAATACCAATTATTCAATTTTTTAAACAGGGAATAACTAAAACCAGAAATACAATGACAATAATTTACATGTTACAAATACAGAAAATCCTATACTAACACAACTTTAATAAGACCTGTCTCTATATTAAACAGTGAGCTATTAGTGCTCCTGGTAAGCATAAAATTAAAATATGTAATAACTGTATCTAACACAATACAATCTCAGCATTCATGAGGCTCAGGCAAGAGGTCTGTGAGTTCCAGCCCAGCCAGAGCTATACATTAAGAGCATCTCAAAACAAACAAACAAACAAATTACTTTTAAAGTTTGCTATCTTACTCTTCCAAGGATTTCCACAGGTAACTTAGAGTTGAGCAATACTGGTTTCACTTTATCACCAGACAAAAATCCATCCACTGGACTCAAACTGTCAAAAATTGCATCATATTTGGCTTTGTCTTCAGACTACAATATGAAAAGAAAGATGACAAGTTAAACAATCATGAAAAGGATTTAACTGCACATATAAGAATAAAATCCTTAGTCAGGCAGTGGTGGCGCACACCTTTAATCCCAGCACTCGGGAGGTAGATCCAGGTGGATCTCTGTGAGTTCGAGGCCAGCCTGGTCTACAGATCCAGGACAGGCACCAAAACTACAGAGAAACCATGTCTCGAAAAACAACAAAAAACAAAAACAAAACAAAAGAATAAAATCCTCAAATAACACACAACGGACTCTTAAGCTAACATTTTCAAAAACATTTCATCAAAATACACTAAATCATTTCCGAGTATCTCTACTAAGGACTTGTTGGGACACTGGCTTTGCTTTTCTACTGTCCGGTAGACTCCAACAATTTCAGAGACAGAAAGAATGCTTCGAGGAGCACCCAGTCCACTCAACCAGACCTACAGCAAGGGAGTAACTTTTCTAAGAAGACAGTGGCAATGATATTCTATCTTCAATTCAAAGAATTAAAAGTCTAATGCAGAACAACATTTTGAGGGAAGGGAGGATTTAAAAGCTGTTACAAAATGGCTAACAGAGCTAAAGCATTACTCAAAATTTTCAACTTCAGTATTTTCCCTACACTCCTTGAACATGTATATGAAAGTCCAATGCAGAACAATGTATTTTGAGGGAAGGGAGGAAGATATTTTTAAGCAGGAAACAAAAGAGATGAAGAAACTTATTTACCTTTACAGCCCAAGGGAGCTCGGCAGCTGAAGTCCCACTGGTTAGCAAAGGACTGCTGGAGTCATGCTAGGAAATAAAGAGAACAACAATGAACTGTTGAAGTCCTCATAATCAATGAGGAAAATGTGGTTTTTCCACTTAAATGTATTTGTGCAAACTGCTGGGTATCAACACTATTTTACTTTAATTAGACCTTCATCTACTGTCCACTGAAATAAAAACGTTTTCCCAATATTATTTAAGGAAAGCAGACCAGAAAAACTTATTTAGCACTTGTAAGTTACCTGTACAGGATACCTAATGGCAGCACATCCAAGTTATTACTTTATCTGGCTCAAGAGACAGGTAAATACATTTGAAAAATCTCAGTACTATATACCTAGGCAACAAATACTTATGACAACCCTTGTAAGTCATGTCTAAACAGAGAAATACAGACATTCTCAAAACTGAAGTTAATTTTTTTTTTTGCTTTATTATTTTATGTGTATGGGTATTTTGCCTGAATGTGTGTCTGTGTACCATGTACATGCCTGGCAACCATGCAGACCAGAAAAGTGTGTTGGATCCCCAGTAACTTGAGTTACGGATAGTTTAATCCACCATGTGGGTGCTGGGAATGGAGCCAGGGTCCTCTGGATGAGAAGCCAGTGCTCTTTACTGCTACACCATCTCTCTGGCTCCCTAAAGTTAAAAGCCTTAATACTTCTAAAATATTATGTTTTAAAGAAGAGGGGTTGGAAACATCTCAGAGGTAAAACATTTGGCCAGTAGGTGCAAGGCTGTGAGTTTAGCTCCAGCAGCACCAAAATTCAATTTAAAATTAAAACAAGAGCCATTGAACTTCTGAATAAGTTGGGGCGGGGTTGATAAGCTGTATCATATATAAAGACATTTCCTAAATAATGATAATCAAAATATTATAAAATTGGCACACAGCTAAACAGATCTATAAACAAGAACAGGAAAATCCAGAAAGACATCAAAATGTGAATGGCTTTTAGGTCATCGCTGATGTGGCATTTGAAATTGGTATGAAAAAGAATGATTATTCAATATATTATTAATTCTATACGATAACTACCATGAAAGAATGAATTTGAATCCACACTCACACTCCCACCAGAAATAACAAATATAGAAAAAGAAAAAGTAAGTTTTAGCCTTGCAATTTGTTTACCTAAAACAATTTCATCATGGGAGCAAAAACATAACCCAGTAAAAGACAAATGACAAATTAGAAGAGTATATTTGCAAATGATATGGGTGGAGAATTAACTTGCTAATTTTTAAAGAACCTCTAGAATTCAGGAAGAAAAAGAATAATTGCTCAAGAAAAATAGTCGCAGTCTAGAATTAGACATTCCTATAGCGGAACAAAAACCATTCATTGTCTTAAAAGTAATCTATCTCACCAGGCAGTGGTGGCACACACCTTCAATCCCAGCACTCGGGAGGCAGAGGCAGATGGATCTCTGTGAGTTGGAGGCTGGCCTAATCTACAAAGTGAATTCCAGGACAGGTTCCAAAGCTAAACAAAGAAACTCTGTCTCAAAAAAAAAAAAAAAAAAACCGAAAAACCAAACAACAACAACAAAAAAGCCTAATCAATCTCACCTATAAGTTAAAAAGACAAATCTAGACACTAACATACCATTTGCCACCAAGTTGACATGGATCTATAATCTGACAAGAGCATGTGAGCAAAAGCACAAGGAAATTGACATGCCAACCAAATGCTGGTAAACGTGAAATCATACATGCAAAAACTCTTAAAGACAATTTCACTTTTGAGAGTTTACAATTATATTTCTGCATATGGAAGATGACATAAAATTACTATCTGTTTAATCCCAGCACTCGGGAGGCAGAGGCAGGCGGATCTCTGTGAGTTCGAGGCTAGCCTGGTCTCCCAAGCGAGTTCCAGGAAAGGCGCAAAGCTACACAGAGAAACCCTGTCTCGAAAAACCAAAAAAAAAAATTAAAAAAAAAAAAAATTACTATCTGATGCCGTATTTTTCCTTAAAGAATTATCTACATGCCTATATTGAAATTTATATAAATTTTAGTAAACATAAATAAATACCATGCAAACACTAAAACATATTCATTTCAAAGGGTATGGAGTCAAATACATAGAATGCTACCATTAGAAAATTAAGAAATGTATATTTATATTTTTATATGCACATATAACTCTGAAAAACATATATAAAACTAGTAATAGCAGTAGTTACTAAGGAAGAAAGCCAGGTAGCTAAGTGATAGGGATTAAAGCAGAAAAAGCAGAAAAATCGATTTCTTTCAAATCATGTGGTATAATTTTTTTGCTAAGTATGAATATAATATGTGCTTGTGTATGTGTCTGTCAGTAGGATCTCTCACTTGACTCAGAGCTCACTGGTTCCATTAGGTTAGCTAGCCAGCTATGCCCTGGAGAATCCTGTTTCACCTCCTGAATTCTGGGATTACAGGCAGGTTACTATACCTATCCAGCCTTTTATGTGGGTACTAGTGACTGAACTCCAGTCCTCATGCTTACAGGGGCAAGCACTTTATCCAATGAACCATCTCCCCAGCCTTAATCTTTCTACTTAAATACAATTTACATATAAAATTATTTCTTACAAATCTTGGTGGAGGAACAGCCAGATTCAAGCTACTCAGTGAAACTTCCAGTCCATTCTGGGCACATGCCACAAGCCGCAAAGCAACAAAGAATTCCTGACAAAGAAAAGCGTAAATGTTAGCTTTTCTCCCAAATCTACCTTCTTTTAAACTTTATGATCTGAAAATGTAAAATAATTCACAATTATTCCACAGTATTATGTAGCAACAAATATAACAAGAAATTTGCTTCAAAAACATTTGCCTTGAAATTGAGAAAAGAAACATGTACAAAGATTTTTTTAACATTATTAGTAAAGTAAAAAAAATACTTAAACTATGGTATATGAAAGTGGAAACTGTACAAAATATTCACATTTTAAAGAATATTCAATATCACTAAAAAATGTTGTCTGTTAACTGAGAGGTCTTTGGGTAGGGAGTCTAAAGTGAGTTAATAACTAACTTATCAAAAGCCATCTCTGGAATGGGAGATGTAATTTCGAAATTGGATCAGAAGTACAAGAGTCAATTACTACTATTCCAGAGGAGCTACAGAAAACTACTGGGTAGCATTTAAAACAATTTTAACTGCTGGACTTAAAAATATTTACAAATCAGCCAGGGGTAGTGGCACATACCTTTAAGCCCAGCACTCAGAGGCAGAGGCAGGCAGATCTCTGTGAGTTCGAGGCCAGCCTGGTCTACAGAGTGAGTTCCATGACAACCAGGGCTGTACAGAGAAACCCTGTCTCGAGAAACAAACAAACAAACAATTATAAACCTTCCACAAAGGCCCTTGTACTTTAAGTCTCAATTCAAGCTTAATTGAGTAAGTAAATAAATGTAAAGAAGCTCAATTTATTTGTTTTCAATTGTTCTCAGTTAGACAGGCTTGACAACAGAACGGGTGTTTTGTTCCAGTAATATTTTTTTCCAGTTTTTCAACATCCTAGGGCTGTTGCCGATCCACTATTTCACTCTAACCATCCCCATTCTTACCTATCCCCATCTTACCTATTTCTTCTTACCCTTTTTACCTTTTCTTACTTTTCAAGCTATGTGCTGCATTCTATACATGTCTCTTGTGAGACTCCCCCGGGACTGGAAATGTTACTTAATGATAGAGTATTTGTCTCACATACATGAGAGACCCTTGTTTTTATCTCTTGCAACACACACAGCTCTCTCTCTCTCACTGTCTCCCTCTCTCCCTTTTTCTCTCTGTGTCTCATACTCTCTTATCTCCCCGTCTCCCTCTCTCCCTTTCTCATTCATTCTCCCTCACTCCCTCTCCTATTTTTTTTCTCTCTCTCCTTTTTTTTCTCATTTACTTAAGAAGTTTCTGTGTCATAAGACTTCAACTCTCCCAGTTAGCCTACATCGCAATAACCTCCTAGCTTCTTCATCCTGCTCACTGTCTTAGCTCAGGCAAAAATGATGCTTCAAAGCTCTTCTCCATCT
Source organism: Peromyscus attwateri (assembly GCA_902168425.1). Taxonomy (NCBI): domain Eukaryota; kingdom Metazoa; phylum Chordata; class Mammalia; order Rodentia; family Cricetidae; genus Peromyscus; species Peromyscus attwateri. The sequence continues at coordinate 30,901 of CABHPP010117652.1, read as the reverse complement.
CCACAGCATCATAAAGCATTTCTACTTCTCCTCTGACCTCCCACATCTCTCCTGCTAAAGTTTTGTCTGCTCCACTAAGCTTTCAATTGCTTGTATTCTTCAACTACTCTTAAAGAATGAGATCCCATTTCCACACTGTGGATGAGCTCTGAATGAAGTAATTCTTCATTAAATTCTAGCTCTGCTACTTAAAACTGCAATGCCACAGGCAATTTAAATAAAATTCTTCCCTAAAAGGCGGACAGTCTAACACTATCCACCTTGCAATGTATTAGGAGCAGTGAAATAAAACTATTCTGGAGGTAGAAAGTACTAAGTGTCATTTTTGTCATACAGATTCTCAGATTTCTTTTCTTTCTTTCAAAAGATAATCCAAACAGTATTGTCTTTGGGCTGGAGAGATGGTTCAGTGGATAAGTGCTTGCCATGTAAGAGTGAGGACTGAAGTTCAGATCCCCAGAACACACATAAAGCTGGATGTAGTAGTACACATTTGTGATTCTGGCATGCTATGGCTAGATGAGAGGTGGGGAAGGGGATCCACAGAAGCTCATGGGCCAGCTAGTCTAGCATATGCAGCTGAAAAACTACAAAGAAATCCCACCTCAATCAAGGCGGAAAGTGAAGGCTGACACCTGATGCTGTCCTCTGATCTCCACATGTGCACACGGGCACATACACAAGAACATGTACACACATTAAACACACACGTTTTTTAAAGTATGCCTTTGCTATAGTTTAGATCTTAAATTTCCCCCTATACATACACTAAGCTCAGATGCTAAAAGCGTAGTACCTGATGGTGCTACTAGAAGGTGAAGACACTTTAGGAGGTAGGGCCTATATAGGTCACTAAGGGTGAGCCCCTGAAGGAGATACTGGGACCCCAGGCCCTTCTCCTCTTTTTCCTTCTCAGCAGCAGGGAGGTGAGCAAGCTTTCATTCACTGTGCCTTATTGCTTTGATATTCTGCTTCATCACAGACCCAGAAACAATGCAACCAAATGATTGTAGCTGAAATTTCTGTAACCGTTGAGTCAACACAAATCTTTCTTCAAATAGCCAGAACAAAACACTGTGCCTTGAATGTAAACCCAAACTTCAATGGCAGACCCATATATCTAGCAACCTGGATGTAACAAAGACAACTCAAATTCATTCAATGTCCAGGACTACCAGTGAAGAAGTTATTATACTACAAATTCCTAAGAGGAACTACACCTGTCACATTCACCTCCGCACTTCTAAAGCCTGGCTCTTAACAAACACTTGCTGATTGAGTGGACCATACCTGAGTGCCCATACATCTTCAGTGTCTTGAACTGGCCCTTCTACCTAGAACCTCCAATAAGGACTACTACAATCTAGTCCTGAAATCCTAGTAAGAGACTGGGTATTCTTTTTTTTTTTTTTTTAAGATTTATTATATATACAGTGTTCTGCCTGCACATATGCCTGCAGGCCAGAAGAGGGCGCCAGATGTCATTACCGATGGTTGTGAGCCACCATGTGGTTGCTGGGAATTGAACTCAGGACCTCTGGAAGAGCAGCCAGTGCTCTTAACCGCTGAGCCATCTCTCCAGCCCCCGAGACTGGGTATTCTTGAGGCTAGAGAGGATAATTCAATCATTAAAATCATTGGATGTTCTTCAGAGTACATGGGTTTGATTCCTAGTACCCACTTGGCAGTTCACAACTGTCTATAATTCCAGTTCTAGGGGATCCAAAGCCCTCTTCTGACCCCCTGCAGGCACCAGGCACACATGTGGTACACAAACATGCACATACATGCAGGCAAAACACCCATACACATAATTTTCCTATAAAAGAGGCTGGGTATTTTGACTCTATCATTAATTATCATTCTCATCCCTTTTCTGTTTTTGATCTTGTTTTAGCTATGCTCATAGGGAAAATGAGCTTTACACAGTGGTGCTAAGCAAGAGTATCAGGATATAGCAAACTTCCAAAAAGCCAAACATTAAAGTATACACATGGTATTCAATACCTTCGGCTATAACCAGCTTCACATATTTATAGACTAGAGTGTACTTCCATCCTGTGCACCACTTTTTGGTTAACAGGTAAGAAACAAAACCAACACAAGAGTTCAGGTTTGATTAGCCCAAAGACTCCTTTCAAAGGTTTGGGCTTATCTATAGTAACACTTACTAATAAAACCAATGTTAACTTATGATCTAGTATATTCAAAAATTTAATTAATACGAAACAAAGAACAAAGTCTGTCTGTAAGAGATATATATTAGCCAGGCGGTGGTGGCACACGCCTTTAATCCCAGCACTCGGAAGGCAGAGGCAGGTGGATCTTTGTGAGTTCAAGGCCAGCCTGGTCTATAGAGTGAGATCCAGGATAGGCACCAAAACTACACAGAGAAACCCTGTCTCGAAGAAAAAAAAAAAAAAAGAGAGAGAGAGAGATATTATATATATAAAAGCTTCAGCAAAACAGTGTCACCAAACTTTAGCCTTCAGATAGCTAAATATTCAGTAGTTAAAAATACTTTCAATGTTAGGACACATGGTCTTAAAAAAACTAATTTTGAGCTTAAAAATAAAAATCTGCTACTTTTTATTTCAAATTAGAAAGAAAAAAGCCTCATCTGAATCTCTTAATCTTACTTGTTTGTTCAGGACACCTTTGCCATCTGTGTCAGCTAAATCCCAAATCTGAAATGTAAGAGGAAAAAGAATCAATCTCTCTATATACTTTAACAAAAATCATTTAAAAGATAAATTAAATCCCTCTAATTTATAACTTCATGATCTGTGTAAACAAATCTAAGAATCATTAGAAATTATTCAATGCAACTCTTTTACAAAGACATAAAGGCCTAGGATAGGAGATCTGGCCTAAGAACATTAAAGGAATGAGGGAAAAATTAAACCCAAGTTCCAACTTCTAGTCAAATGCCCTTTTCACTAGCCCAGAGTTTAACTGTGAGTCAAACGCTGTCTACTGAAATGTACTACCCTGATTTTGATTCTTATTAAGATGAATTTTTTCCTATGGAGGGTTAATGTTTATCTATGAATTTGAAACTATTAGTATTGATTATTTTTTAAGATTTTTTATTATATACCAATATCATGCATAACAATCTGGCAAGAGAGGGGCTTTCCACCTCTGTTCTTTCTAATCCCTCACTCTGCTTTGTACATTATTAAACAGAGGCAGCTTTACTGAGGAAAAAAGGATAGGTCCAACTGTTTGAGTGGGTAGCAATGTTCCTACTCTGCACTGTACCTCCCCACAATACTCAAGCGTACAATTACTTTCTCACTTCACCCTAGTCAAAAGTGATGTTTCTAAAATGCTCAACAACACTTTAATTTCTTTTAACTTTCTTATTTATTCTTTGTGTCTTTCACATCATGCATCTCTATCCCATTCATTTTCCTGTCCCTTCATATCTGCCCTATATCCTTGCAACTTCACCCCCAAAATAAAATAAAATAAAATTTAAGAGAAAAAAAAAAAAGAACAATCAATCTTGTCATGGAAGCTGCAGTGTGACACAGTCAGTCACACAGTAAACCCCTTTTGTCCATATATCTTTACTTGCAAGTGTTCATTGCCAAGAATCATTGGTCTGGTTCAAGGCCTATGGTTTCTGCTGCACTGTTGATGCTGGGCCCTCACTGGGACTCCTCTTGGTTATCCTGTTGTTATTCTGTGTCATGGAAATGCTGCAGTTGGATCTGCAGGACTGGTCCCTTCACATACTCCAGCAGATCACAGATGGGGTAGATGCTGGAGTGGGCCAACTCATAACCCTGGTTCTAGGCCTGGGTAGTTGCAGAGTTGGTCAGTCTTCCAGCTCTCCCTTGTCCTCACCACCAGGGCGAGCTTTCCTGAATTGCCCCAGCTAGTTCACCCCTTGTGGGGGTGAACAAGGGGCGGGGCCACTTCTCCCACCTTCACATCCTCAGAGTCTGTTCTCCCACAGCTACACCATCAGGGCCAGCCCTACTGTGTTGCCCAGGTGTGGTGTAAGGGCCACTCTCCCTAGTGCTGCAGCTGGTGAGGGGCAGAGACAGCTCTGCTGCTCTTATGACCTCAAGGCCAGCTCTCCCACCTGCCTCAGGCATTGATGAGTGGGGGTAGGGCTGGGGGAGGGCATCTCTCCCCCACCCATGCTGCCATAGGACACATGAGTAATGGGGACAGCTCTCCCATGCTCACAACTTCTGGGCTGGCTCACCCACACCTCCAACAGTGGGTTTGGCTCTATTGTGCTGCCCAGGCAAGGTACAGGACCTGCTCTCCCGAGTGTTGCAGCTGACATCACCTTAATTTTCAAAAGGATAATTCACTACACCACAACCCCCATCCCATTACTACAACTGCTCCTATGACTCAGTTCTAACTTGTTTCTTGATTGTATCCTTCTGAATTTATTTGCAGTTCTACTATGCTTCTTCACATTCATTATAATCTAGTTATAATAAGCACATCCTACCTTTCCGAGAATCAAGTCTGGAAGCCCTGATTTTTTCAGGAATACAGCAGCATCTGAAGCCAACACCCTTCCAGTATGGCCTGTGTCAACCTGAAAAGACAAGAAACAGGAAACTGACAATAAAACACAAAATCAAAATTATACCACTTCTCCATCTCTCCTCCTAATTTATGAATTGGAACCAGAATCCTTCTGCTAACAAGAGCAAGGCCTCTGCAGAGTCTCCTAAGTATGGTACCATCCACACAGTAGTCAATTTGCAAAATATGTTTATCATGTCTATTATACAAGTAAAAAAACAAGCTCAGGAAAAGCAAGTGAGTAGAGTCAGAACATGAATACGGATCTTCTAACTCCACATTTTTATGGTTGTCATTTAAATGCCAATATAAGAAAAAAATATTTCCTAGAAGTCTTCTGACAACTGGAATAGCTGAACATGATCTGACTCTTCAAATAATTTTAGGTTAACTTCTGCTTTTATATCTACTCTTAGAAATTATAATGCTTAAAAAAATCAAAGAAGTATCAGCTTTGATAAGTCATAACAAACTTTCTATAGTACATTAAGGGGAATACATCATTTTGACTAATGGGGACTTATCCTTTAAGACAGAATGAGGTCACAACAAACAAGAGGAGGGGGGGGAAACTTGTTTTTGTAAAGATTTCCTAGATTTCTATTTGTAAATATGAAAAGTAAATCTTAAAAGTCATGGGAAAGGAAATATTATACTAGGGTATTCATGAACTAGCTGTGTTTCTAGTTTAGTTAAGAAACTAAGTTTACTGTAAACACATGAAGTATTCACACAGCCCAGTCCCAGAAAGAAGAAAAGAAAAAAGCTCTCAAGGGCAAGAACAGGCCAAATCAGGTACTCAGCAAGAAACAAGAACTGCCTAATCCTCAGTTTTGGGGGAAGAAGGAAGTACAGAAGTATCAGGAAATATGCCTCTAGAATTCTCCAGAACTACTTTTCTTTATCCACTTCCTGACCATGGTAGGAAAGGAACATTCACACACAGCATAACCTAAATATCAATGCACTCAAAGTAAACATAGACTGAATTAATTATTTACATACTGAATCCTAATATGCAATCTTATCTTCCATTCTTGCAGTCATAGTAACAAATTAAAAACATCCATTTACATTCATCTACAGGCAGTTTCTACAGTCCTCTGATTTCTGCAAAAGGATGTCTTCAACAGAGTTCCATAGCCTCACAAAGGACTTTAAATTTCTACACTTGAAAAATAGACTTCTGGGCTGAGAATACAGCTCAGTGGTAGAGCGCTTACTCGGCATATATGAAGCCTTATATTCAATCCTCAGTACAGTAAAAGAATAAAAATCAGACAAATTGGTACATACCTTTTTAAAAATTATGTGTGTTTGAGGCCAGGCAGTGGTGGCGCACGCCTTTAATCCCAGCACTCAGGAGGCAGAGCCAGGCGGATCTCTGTGAGTTCGAGGCCAGCCTGGGCTACCAAGTGAGTTCCAGGAAAGGCGCAAAGCTACACAGAGAAACCCTGTCTTGAAAAGACCAAAAAAAAAAAAAAAAAAATTATGTGGGCTGGAGAGATGGCTCAGAGGTTAAGAGCACTGGCTGCTCTTCCAGAGGTCCTGAGTTCAATTCCCAGCAACCACATGGTGGCTCACAACCATCTGTAATGAGATCTGGCACCCTCCTCTGTATACATAATAAATAAATTAAAAAAAAAAAAACTCATCTGCATCATTCAGGGGTCATTGCCTTTCCTTTAAAAAAAAAAAAAATTATGTGTGTGGTGTTTTGCCTGTACATAGGTCTATGTATCATATATGTGCTCAATGCCCACAGAGGCCAGAAGAGGGTATTGGATCCCCTAGAGCTGGAGTTACAGATGGTTTTCAGCCACCATGTGGGTGCTAGAAATTAAACCCAGGTCCTCTGGAAAAGAGCAGCCTGTGTTCTTAACCACTGAGCCATCTTTCCAGTCCCAACATATGCTTTTAATCCCCACATTTGGGAGGAGGAAAGAGAACTGGGAGTTCAAGACACACTCCCATTACACAAGTTTCAAGGCTAGTCTGGGCTACACAAAATCCTGTCTCAATAGCTGGGCATGGTGGGCGTGCATGCCTTTGATCCCAGCACTGCAGAGGCAGAGCAGATGCAGAGAGATCTCTGAGTTCAAGGCTACCCTGATCTACAGATTGGGTTCCAGAACAACCAGCCAGGGCTACACAGAGAAACCCTGTTTCAAAAAAACAAAAAAGAAAAAGAAAAAAAGATTCCATCTCAAAACGGGAAGAAAAAGACTTCTGGGTAACTAACATCACCGCAAGAACTTTTAGACTAGACTAGTAAACTAAATGAGGCTTTGAGCTTCCTCTCAGCCCAGAAGCTGATCTACTACTACACCAAAACAAACTCCAGACAAAAGACAATCAGAAAAGATCACACAGGACTGAACAAATTGTTTAAATTTAAATGGTGCTTGTTACTTGGAATGTGTTATTGGGATTTTTATTTTTCAGGCATTAAAGGTTGAACTTAAGGTCTCCTACAAGCATACACTCTATAGTGAAAATACACTGAGCTATATTACCCAGTCCTCTACTGGTATTATTTTTATTTTTTAAAAGATCAGGTCTTACTATATTGCCCAAGCTAACTCTGAACTACCTGGCTCAAGTGAGCCTCCTGCCTCACATTATTTTTTCCTTCTTCTTTTCCCTTCTTTTTCTGTTTTTTTTTTGGGGGGGGGGAGTTCTTTATCAATCAAAATAAATTTTAAATTATTTCTGTGTGATGGGGACATAGGCATGGCATGTGTGTAGAGGTCAGAGGACAGCTTTTGAGAGCATGTTTTTCAGTACCTTTACCTATACAGTCATCTCACAAGTCCTCTCTCCTATTTCTTGTTTGTTTGTTTGTTTGCTTCAAGAGTCAAGGCCTCATGTAGCCCAGGCTGGCCTTAAAAGTCCTGACACCCTCCTACCCCCATTTCCACTTCCCAAGTGCTGGGATCAGTTTCACCACCATGCTCAACTCTTTTTTACAGAGTCTCACTGTGTAACCCAGGCTAGCCTCAAATTCATGACTTTCCTGCCTCGGCCTCCTGAGTGGTGAGATTACAGACATCATGCCCTATTTGTTTTATTGAGATAGTGTGTAGTGGATACCTATTCTATCTATGACCTTGAAGTACCTGCCCCTATTAAGCCTCACCTTCAGCCCTGAGACACATACACCCTCTGCCCTCTCTTTTCTCCCTGTGGGCTTGGATGCTGAGATGGACCCAGGCAGAAGAACAGCATTGGACTGTACCTCAGACTTCCAGGACCCTATGATAAATCTCCTGTGCTGTAGTGAGTCTTCCTCCCTAATAAATTCCTTTACCCTTTAAGCAGACTCCATGGATTTCTCACAATATTAGTGTTTTATGTATGTAGACCAAGCATGCATCAAACTCCAATGTAATTGAAGAATGACCCTCCTGCCTCAACATCCCAGGTTCTAGGATCGCAGGTGTACACTACTACAACTGCCTAGGGAAACCTTAAGGATATCATTCATCACCCTCACCCCCACTTCCCAGTGTTTGGGACAGAACACAGGGCTTTGTGCATGTTAAACAAACAGTCTACCAGTAAGGTATACCCCAAGTTCAAAATGTAAAAAAAAAAAAAGACTTTCTTTTTCTTCTTAGGCTATCTCAATACTTAATTAGTAGGCTCCACTATTGTAAACTGAATAAAAAACACTTTCTAATATGACCTGACATCTCTGACCCATCAGAATACCAAAACAGTAATTTTTACTGAAAGACTACTTTTTATGACAATATAATCACAAAGATTCAAGAATTTCTTTGGCTTTTTAAAAAGATATAATTAAAATAATCAAGTGTACAACACAAGACCATATTTAAGAACAATTCTCTTTTTTTCTGATAGAGCAAGTTATCTGTAAAGAATAATGACATGATTGATATGGAGTTGACATCTATATAAATCTCTCCTAGAATGACTGGGTATAGGTGGGGAAAAGAGATGGCGTTGTCAGGAAAGCACTTATCTTACAAGCATTAGGACCTAAATTCCAACACCCCATTTCGGATGCCCAAAATGCTTTAAAACTTGAGTTTGGATCCCCAGAACTCAAGTAAAAGACTGGGTATGGTGGTAACCTACAATTCCAGCAATGGTGAGATAGAAGTCAGAAACAAGTAGATAGATCCCAGGAGCTCAAAAGCCAGCCAGCTTAGACTATTTGGCCAAAGACACAGGCCAGCAAGAGAGACCTTGTCTCAAACAAAAGGTGGAGGGCACCTGTGTAAAGACACTTTAACTTCCATATGCACACACACATGTGTACATGCATGCACACACACACACACACAGAAAGAAAACTGGCCTACGATCCAGTTTTATAAAGTCCTACCATCACAGGTAGTAAAATAAGTACTTTAGCTAAGAACTTTAGCATATCTGGGGAAAACAATTCTAATTCATATATACAACTGGAAAATACGGTGGAAAGAGTTTCCAAGGTTTAGACACTAGCCTAAAGCCCGAAGAACAAATAAGAAAAGTTTAAAAGTTCAAAAAGCAGGCATGAAGCCAGGTATAGTGGTAAGCACCTGTCACCCTAGCACTTGGGACGAACAGGTAGGACGATCAGCAGTTCAAGGCCAGCTTCTGCTACACAGCAAGCCTGGGGCCAGCTTAGGCTACAATGACACCTTGTCCCTACCCCATCCAAAAAAGACTGCAGGCATGGTGGTACATGCCTACAATCCCAGCACAGGGAGGCTGGGGAAGGGGAATTTTGAGTTTAAGGCTACATAGCAAGACCTTGTCTCTAAGACAAAACAAAAAATATAATCAACACTGGCATGGTTGCCCACTATAACCTTAGCACTTGAGAGCAAAGGCAGGAGGATCAGAAGTTCAAAACTATTCTCAACTACATCATGAGTTGAAAGCTCATCTCAAAAAAACAAATTAAAAAAATGCATAAAATCAAATTGAGCATGGTGGCATATACCTGTAAACCCAGCTACGTATGAGGATGAGACAGAAGGATGACTTGACCCTGAAGTCCAAGACCAGCTTGAGCAACATAGGTTCTTAAGAACCATACTCTTGGGCTGGAGAGATGGCTCACAGTTAAGAGCACTGGCTGCTTTTCCAGAGGACCCGGGTTCAATTCCCAGCACCCACATGGCAGCTCTCAATTGTCTATAACTCCAGTTCCAGGAAACCTGACACATTCATACCAATACACATAAAATAAAATTAAATAAATTATTTAAGAAAAAAAGAACCACACTCTTAAGAAGTATATATACAATTTAAAATTAAAAATGCAATCAGACTCTACAAATTTTTAAGAATTAGACTTAGAAGCTGCTAAGTAGTATACAGTCCTAGACTTGCAAGTCAAAACCAAAGGGATCTCTATATTGGCTAATTGGTATTTGCTAAAATGACATAGCCAGCCAAGCCAAATAAGACCAGTCTTTTCTATAGTTTACAAATTTTCTGTGAAAGCAATCAAATACACAGAAATGAAGCTGGACATGGTAGCAAACACCTGTAATCCCAGCACTTGGAAGGTAGAGGCAGAAATGACTGGGAGTTCAAGATCATCCTCTGCTACTTAATGAGTTCAAGGCCAGCCCAGGGTACATGAATGTCTCAAGGGAAAAAAAAAAAACAAGGACAAAGAAAGAAATGAGCAAGTGAAACCATGTAGAACACCAGGACATTATCTGATCTAAAATATGTATTCCTGATTAGCTTTTTAATAGAGCTTTTAAACTCTGTTGAATGAGAAGTTAAATTACAGAACACTGTTAGCAATGCAGTGATTCCCGTCCACACAAATGCAAATGAATTTTTTTCTGGTTGAATATGAATCACTACAATTCATATTCTCATTTTCATTTTCAATGTTTTTTGAGGTTGGGTATTACATAGCTCACATTAGCCTCCAACTCATGTAATCCAGAATGATCTTGAACTCCTGATCCTCTTGCTTCTTCCACTAAGTGCTAGGATTCACAAATATTATCACAACTGGTTTTTGTATTCTTAATTTTATATCTGAATGTTTCCCTGGCCAATTAACAAAATCCTTGATACATGTTTTGTTTGGTTGGTTTGTTCTTTGGTGCTGGGAATTAAACCTAGGGCCTTGTATGTGATGAACACGTAATCTACCAAAGAGCTACACCCTTACCCCATGCTCACTTAATGTGTGTGTGAGCCAGGTTTTCATCTGTAAAACTTATACTTTAGTATGTCTTTAAAACAACCCAAGGCAAGTGTAATGGTACACACCAAAATCTCAGCACTAGAGGCTGAGGCAGGAGGACTCTGACAAGTCCAACACAAAACTGGACTACATAGTGAATGCCAGGCCAGCCAGACATGGAGCAAGAACCAAACCACCAACTAGATAAATAAACAAACAAATGACACATAAAAATTATTTCTAAATAAACAAATGACACATAAAAGTTATTTCTATTTGGCTTATATATTAACTAAGATATTTATATCTGAATGAATATATCTAATGTTCTATAGGTTTTTTTTAAACACAGATATTAGGATAATTAAGTTCCCTTTCATTTTTCTGAGAGCTAATATCTAGTGTTTGGTGTATACCTGTAATCTCAGCACTCAGAAGACTAAGGTAGGATTATGTATAAAAGGCCAGCAGAGACCATCTAGCAGGACCTCTCAAGACAAAAACAGTATCAAGTCCTCAATGTTAAAGGCTAAAGCCCACAAAGTTGAATCATGACTCATCAAACTTACCTAGTGACTGCTCATCTACATGCATATAATCAGCAATTGAGAGCATAGTTTATGCTTAATTCAGAATACAAATATAACAAAATCTTACCTGTCTATAGTATTTTTCATATACAGGATTCCCACTTGACAACTAAAATAAATAATAAATAGCAATTATATTTTATTCAATAATTCTTTGTGATACATTTGGGACTCATTCAAAAGATATTTGAGAAACAAAGACAAAAAGATAAAAACATCCTTCATTTCAGGAAGTTTTTTTTTTTCTTCTTTGGGGACAAGGAGAGAATAAATAAACACAGTCACAAGAATTACAAAAATTCAGGAAAACAAGAATCTAAGGTTTTTGCTCATGAATAATTCTACCCAGAAACCCAATACATAACAAAAGTCAATTTAAAGCTCTCTTCAAGATGTGCATCCTCTACCCAAGTATCCACAGTACTTAAAAATCAATTCAAAATCTACTTCAATAAAGTAATCAATAAAGGGGTAGGGATGCAATACAGTAAGAAAGTGCTTGCTAGTATGTAAAAAGGCATAATTGTGACCACGGCACCACAACAAACAACCTGGGGCACACAAACTGGTGTACTGATGATGATCTGATGTCATCAGATCTGAATTGCTTCTATGCAGGCAGTGCCACTCATTTCACACCCCAGTTCAAAGGGTTCCTTGTTCAACTGACGAACATAATAGCTCATCTGAAAGGCAGCTCAAGAATATCAATGCTCAAAAGCTCAGGTTTGCCTGTACAGGAATATGGAAGAATGCTCAGGACAAAGAAGGGCATCTAAGAGGCTTAAGGGATGACAGGACAGCAGGAACTTAAAATTATGGAACGAAGAAAAGAGGGTGAATCTACTTAGAGATAACATGTATGCATGTAATTAACAAAGCTCAGCTACATCTGTACAAACTAGGGAGAAGTATAGACAGGGTGGCACATCTCTGTGTATATAGTTGTGGCCAGTCCAACCGATATAGCAAGACCCTGTCTCAAATACACACACACACACACACACACACAGAAAAAAGAGTAATGAACAAGAAATAACAGTGTAGCATTTTGTAGAGGACAATTTATAAAGGGCACCATCTATCTGACATAGCAGACATGGTATAAGTTAAAGAAATAAGGATACAAAGGGAGACAAATTCAAGAGTGATTATTTGGCCGGGCGGTGGTGGTGGTGCACGCCTTTCATCCCAGCACTCAGGAGGCAGAGATGGGTGGATCTCTTGTGAGTTCAAAGCCAGCCTGGACTATAGAGTGAGTTCCAGGCAAGGCGCAAAACTACACAGAGAAACCCTGTCTCGAAAAACCAAAAAAAAAAAAAAAAAAAAGAAAAGTGATTATTTGTGCATGTACATGTGTTTATGTAAAGATAGGAAAAACATAGGAAGTAACTTAGGGCATAATTTTAAATGATCCAGTTGAGGATCTGAATATTGGTGAAGACAGAAAAGGAGGATATGATTTAAGAAAGATTTGACAGTACTTACTAAGAGCTGAGGGAAAGGAAGAGCACGGGTAGAAATACATGAGCACAGTGTAGAGTATATGCTGTGTAAAAATCATATATAGTTAAGATATTATGTATACACCAACTACATATCCTGTAGTTTCTGCTTCCCCAAAAAAGTTTTGGTTTTTTGTTTGGTTTGATTTGATTTTTTGAGACAGTTTCTCTATGTAACAGCCCTAGTTGTTCTGAAACTCTCTCTGTAGACCAAGCTGGCCTCCAATTCAGAGATCCACCTGCCTCCGCCTCCCGAGTGTTGGGATTAAAGGTGTGTGCCACTAATTTCAGAGGTCACTTGTCAGAGAATCAGGATACACACTCTGGTTTCCCCCACTCCAAGCATCATGGTGCTTCCTAACATGTCCATGGATATGTCCGATTGTCCAGTAGAGTCTTGATTCATTTTGTTTTCCTAGCAGCTCATTCAGCTCATTACTATTTGTTTCAGATTTCTCATTTTAAAAATGAACTTATTTATCATTACACTGAAATACATTAATGTAAACCAGGATGGACTTAGTATACTTTCACTGTATACTAACTCCTAGCCAAGGTATCTGCTAGTAGAGCTTAAGTATTTTAACAACTTAAACAACTGACAACATTTCAAAGACAAGTGATAATTTTATTTTACTGTCCTGATTCTTTACAGAATCAGAAGAATACCCTCTTTTCAAAAAAAAAAAAAAAAAAAAGTAAAAAAACTTTTTTTTTAAACTCTTTGCTTTTTGGGGGCCCACCACCCAGCTCCCAAATAAATACACACACAGACATTTCTTTCTTATAAATGCCCAGCCTAAGCTTGGCTTATTTTTAGCCAGCTTTTCTTAACTTATCCTGTCTATCTTTTGCATGTGGGCTTTTATCTTTTTCTATTTCTGTATTTCTTTCTTTACTTCTTTCTCTATGGCTTGCTGTGTAGCTGAGTGGCTGGCCCCTTCTTCTCTGGCTCCTCGATCTTTTTCTCCCAGATTTCTCCTCTTATTTATTCTCTCTGCCTGCCAGTTCTGCCTAACCTTTCCCCTGCCTCACTCATGGCCATTCAGCTCTTTATTAGACCATCAAGTGTTTTAGACAGGCAAAGTAACACAGCTTCACAGAGTTAAACAAATGCAACATAAAAGAATTCAACACATCTTTGCATCATTATACAAATATTCCAGTATAAACAAAGGTAACACATCTTAAATTAATATTCCACAAGTAAATTACTACACAGTCTGAAAATACATATATAGTTTTCAGTTTCTCTCTTGTAGGTCTGCAAGTGTGAGACTGTATTATATGCATACATAGTTTTCCCTAAAGACTGGCACATCATGTCTGTTCTTGCCATGTCTTTTCATTATTATAATGGAGGGGCTAGCCAGGGAATATAGACAAAAACAAGAAATAAATGTCATCCAGACTAGATGATGTAAAATTATCCCTATTCACAGAGAACAAGATCTTCATAAGCAAGAACTAAAGAATCCATTAAAACAAAGTTATTAAGGTTGTAAGATATAAAAAAATCAATATATAAAAGTGATATTTTATGCACTTGTAGTAAATTTGAAAATAAAATAAGGAATCAATTCCATTCACACTAGCATCAAAAAGAATAGCATATTTAGGAGTAAATTTAGTAACTATAAAACATAGTCTGAAAAACTATAAGATACTGTTGAGCAAAACATTAAAAATACATAAATTTCTAAAGGTAAACTTTAAAAATTATTTTTAATGTGGTGGCTCATGCCTTTAATCCCAGTACTCAGAAGGCAGAGACAGGCAGATCTCTGAGTTCGAGGCCAGCCTGTTCTACAGAGTTCCAGGACAGCCAAAACTATACAGAAAAACCCTCTCTCAATATGTGTGTGTGTGTGTGTGTGTGTGTGTGTGTGTGTGTGTGTGTATGTGTGTGTGTGTATAATATGAAAACATCCTGTGTTAATGGATTAGAAGTGTTAACATTGTTAAGATGGCAAAACTTTTCAAACTCATCTACTGATTCAGTGCAATTCCTAGGAGAAGCCCAGTCAACATTTTGTAGAGCTGATTCTATCTAAAGTTCACACAGAGTTTCAATGAATTCAGAATAGCCAAAATATTCCCAAATAAGAAAAAGAGAAGTTAGATGTCTAACACATCTCAATTTCAAAATTCACTATAAAACAATTATTTCTTAAGACATTACACTGTACATGGATAGACAAAAAGATGAACAGAACAAAGCTATGAATTCAGAATAAACCCATTCATCTATGATTAACTGACTTTTGACAATGACATCAAGATTATTTGACAAATAGTGCTGGGATACTGCACCACAAGCAAAAGATATCAACAAGCAAAGGAATGAAACAGGATCTTTCACATCCTATATTAAAAGTAACTCAAAGGACCAGAGAGACGGCTCAGCGGGTAAGGGTGCTTATCCCTAAATCTAACAATCCCTAGAGTCTATATGATAAAGAGAAAACCTACTCCCACAAGTTGTCCTTTGACCACACACACACACACACACAAATGTAAAAAAACAAAAAAACAAAAAAAAACCCCTTTTTTTAATTAGATAAAGAATGCATCAATCAAGGAACCATATAAGACCTGAAACTCTTAAAAAAAAAATCACCCTCTTGGCTAGGTGTGGTGGCTCGTGCCTTTAATACCAGCACTCAGGAGTCAGAACCAGAGGGATCTCTGTGAGTTTTAGACCAGCCTGGTCTACATAGTTACTGAGTTCCAGGACAGCCTGAGGTAAAACCTGCCTTTAAAAAAAAACATAACGGAGGCTGGAGAGATGGCTCAGAGGTTAAGAGCACTGACTGCTCTTCCAGAGGTCCTGAGTTCAATTCTCAACAACCACATGGTGGCTCACAACAATCTGTAACAAGATCTGGTGCCCTCTTCTGGCCTGCAGTCATACATGCTATATACCTAATAAATAAATAAATCTTTAAAGAAATAAAAAATAAATAAATAAATAAAAATAAAAAATAAAAAATAAATAACAAAACAAAAAACTACAAACGGTGTGTTGGGGACAAATCTTTATAATCTTGGATCTGGCAGAGGATTCTTAGACTTCAAAAGTACAAGCAGAAAAGGAATGGCACACACACCTGTAATGCTAGCTAGCCCTTAGGAGCTAAGGAGGATCAGAGGATCAGGAGTTGACCTCAGCTACAAAGCAAGTTCAAGACGAGCCTGGGCTACAAGAAGCCTTGTTTCTAAAAAAGAAAAATAATGTGACTGTCTTACAGTATTTTACTGCCGTAAAGAGATACCATGACCATGGCAACTCTTATAAATAAGAACATTTAATTGGTGCTAGCTTACAGTTGCAGAGGATCAGTCCAGTATTATCAGTCAGGATGGGGAGCATGGTGGCATGCAGGCAGATGTGGTGCTGGAGCTGAGTCCTACATCTTGACTCAGAGGCAACAGGAAGTCCACTAACACACTGGGTAGTATCCTGAACATATGAAACCTCAAAGCCCGCCCCAACAGTGACACACTTCCTTCAACAAGGCCACATTTCCTAATAGTGCCACCTCCTTTGGGGGCCATTTTTTCAAACCATCACAGTGACTGATTTGACACTTGGGATACTGAGGCAGGAGGATCATGATTTTGATGTTTTTATTCACAATTTCAAACAACACCCCCCACCCCCGCTTTTTTGGGGTTTTTTGTTGTTGTTGTTGTTGTTGTTGTTGTTGTTGTTTTTCCGAGACAGGGTTTTTCTGTGTAGATTTGGAGCCTGTACTGGAACTCACTCTGTAGACCAAGCTGACCACGAACTCACAGAGATCTTCTGCCTCCTGAGTGCTGGGATTAAAGGCGTGCACCACCGCCGCCGCCCAGTTCAGCACGCACGCACGCACGCACGCATACACATACACACACACCTTTGTTTAAAAGACCATCTCAAAACAATGAAGTTTGTGAAGTTTTTGTTTTTTTGGTTTTTGAAGACAGGGTTTCTCTGTGTTGCCCTGGCTGTCCTGGAACTCACTCCGTAGACCACACTGGTCTTAAAGGTTTTATTATAGGGATTTAGAGGAAAGGCCTACAAGAATGTAAGTCTTGATCACCTTAATCCATGAATACTTGATACTGCCAAAATTCATGTGTTAGGGAAAAATTAGTCATGAAAGCAGTGAGGATATAAAAGAAAAAAATGTGCCAAGCACAAAGACATACCAGGACATTTCAAGAAGTATGGCTTAAAGCAGAGTCAACAGAATCAGTTTTAAGCTGTTCTAGTACCAGATGGTCCAGAATCCACCCACAAGGCCATGCATGAAAGTATGCCAAGGGGAAAAACAAAAGAACAGAATGTAGAGAACAAATAAGAATGAGAGCAACATGAACTACATAGAAGATGCAAACTGAAATATTTCAATCTTCCTCACACTAACATTTAATGCCAATTTCCAATGATAACTAAAATTTAATAAACTATAAATGGACTTTGTAGCAAAAATAAATACGCTCAACTTATATCCTTCTAATCAGACTCTGTATGGTGGTGCATGCCTATGCACCAGGCCTCAGGAGGCTGAGGTAAGAGGACCAAGATTTCAAGTCAAGCCTGGGATAAAAACTAATAGCAGAAAAACTGTGGACACATCAATCTTTTTGCTATTTTTCTGTATGTTTCAATTTTCTGTAATGAGTGAAGTAATTGTTTCTTCCCCCACCCCCCAGCCTAAATTCCTCTTTCTATTTACACTTTTTGCCCAAAGTCCCACCTATACTTCTTCCCTCCCTATTGGCCATTCAGCTTTTTATCAGACTAATCAGGTGCCTTAGGTAGGCAAGGTAAAACAGCAACACATCTTTACATAGTTAAATATTCCTCAACATGAACAAATGCAACACATCTTTACACGGTTAAACAAATGTAACACATCTTTGCATAGTTAAATATTCCACAATAAGTAACAATCACCATCAGTTAAACAAATAAAACACCCTAGATTATCCTTAACCTCAGAATGAATTCAAAAACAGCCCCAACCTTTCAATTGAAAATATTATTTATATAAAAGATAAATTTATTCTACCTCACTCCTATTTTTTGTACAAAAGTCTCAAAGTTCACATTTATATAACAGAAAATCACAGAGCACTACACAAGATAACTTAAACAGAAAGCTACAGGAAGTCTAAAGAAAAAAATTACTGAGAGCTACATGTATTGTGATGGCTATTCTTCCCTCCCATCCTACAACCCCCCCTGCCCAGACAGGGTTTCTCTATGTGTAGCCCTGGCTGGCCTCAAACTCACAGAGATCCATCTGCCTCTGTCTCCTGAGTGCTGAGATTAAAGGTGTGTGCCACCACTGCCCAGCTATGATGGCTATTCTTAGTTGTCAACTTGACTATATCTAGAATTAATTAAAACCCAAATGACTGGGCAGACCTGTGAGGATTTTTTTATTATCATTGTTATTACTAATGAAGTCACTTGAAGTGGGAAAACGCACTTCTAATCCAGATCCTTTTCTGGTGGGAAGATACACCTTGAATCCGGACCACACCTTCTGCTAGCAACCAATGTAAAGGACATGAAAGAAGGAAGCCGGCTCTCTCCTTGCCCGACTGCTCTTGCTCTCACTAGCAAGTCCGTTCCTTCACCGGCATTAGAGCCGACTTCTTTGGGATTCCAGCACATACTGAAGACCAGCTGAGACATCCAACCTCATGGACTGAACAACTACGGGATTCTTGAAGGCCTTCCATTTGGCAGACAGCCATTGTTAGATTAGCTGGACCATAGTCTATAAGCCATATATATATAGATAGATAGATAGATATAGATATAGATATAGATATATACTACACACACAGAAAAAGGGGATTTATTAGAATATATATATATATATATATATATATATATATATATTCCTCAACCTTCCTAATACTGTGACCCTTTAACACAGTCCTCATGTTGTGGTGACCACCCAACTATAAAATTATTTTGTTCCTAATCCATAACTTTGCTACTGTTATGAATCATAATGTAAATATCTGATATGCAGGATATCTGATATGGAACCCCCCCCACAAAGGGGTTGCAACCCAAAGGTTGAGAACCAATGCTCTAGAAAACCCTGACTAATACATTCATATCTTTTTTTCATTCATCAGTTCATTTTGAAGTCACAACATGCCTAAATGATCGACAGTTTATTTCTACAATACAAATAAACAACTGAGTTAGAGATTAAACAGAATGCCCAAGATCACAGAGCTGTTCAGGGGCAGTGTAGAGACACTGTTAGAAATATTATATATTACTCTGTCTCTGCTTCTGAGTGTGATGGTGCACTCCTTTAATCTCAGCACTCGGGAGGCAGGGTAGGCAAATCTCTGTGAGTTCCCAGCTGGCCTGGTCTACATAGTCAGAGGAAGTTTCAAAAGTCTCAAAAAAAAAAAAAAAAAACCAAACACACACAAACAAAAACAAAAATCAAACACACACACACACACACACACACACACACACAAAAAAAAAAAAAAAAAAAACAAAACAAAAAACCCTACAATTAGGGCTAGGAAGGCTCAGCAGTTAAGAGCACTTGAGCACTTATTGCTCTTACAGAGGATCCAGATTCAGTTCCCAACACCCACATGGTGGTTCATAACCATCTGTAACTTCAGTTCTAGGGAAACTGACACCCTTATCTGACCTCCACGGCCATAGGGCACACATGCGCGCGCGCGCGCGCGCGCACACACACACACACACACACACACACATACATATGTACATGTAGGCAGCAAAAACACTTAGACACATAATTTTTTAAAAAATATATAGATTCTGGATAGAAATAAACTTCAATGGTACAGCACTTGCCTAGCACACATAAGGCCTTGGGTTCAATATCCAGCAATGAAAGAAAAAAAAAATCTAGATCTGGCAAAAGCTCTGAGAGAAAGGCTATGAATTTTAAACACACAACACTTAAACAGTTTACCAATAATAATAGTAACAATTTCAACCTTACACATACTTAAAGAAATGACAAACTGAAATGGTGAAATCTAATTTTTATGTCAAACTGACAATGATTTTAAAAGTCTAATACACACATATATATACTAGATTGATAAAGCTATGGAAGAAATAGCATTCTTGAACAGTGTTAGCAAGATATAGCATAAATATGCCCTTTGAGGGAGGGAGAGATGATGGCGCAGAGGTTAAGAGCACTGCCTGCTGGCTGCTCTTCCAGAGGTCTGAGTTGAATTCCCAGTGGCTCACAACCATCTATAATGAGATCTGGTGCCCTCTTCTGGCATCCAAGCATACATGCAGACAGAACATGGTATACATAATAAATAAATCTTTTTTTTTTTTTTGGTTTTTTGAGACAGGGTTTCTCTGTGTAGCTTTGCGCCTTTCCTGGAACTCACTTGGGAGACCAGGCTGGCCTCGAACTCACAGAGATCCGCCTGCCTCTGCCTCCCGAGTGCTGGGATTAAAGGCGTGCGCCACCACCGCCCGGCAATAAATAAATCTTAAAAAAAAAAAAAAAAAAAGAGCATTTGTTGCATTAGACCTAAGTTTGATTTCCCAGCAGCCACATGGCAGCTCACAACTATGATGCCCTCTTTTGAGGTCCAGAGGCACGAGGCACTGTGCACATGGTGCACATTCACACATGCAAGTAAAACACTCATCTATGAAAAATAAATCTAAAAAACCATTTAAACCAGAGAAAAGGATCTGTGGTTGGTATGTAAAGTGAATAAAAAATTTCTTAATGAAAAAAATGTAAACCATTTGACCTAATAATTACATCCACCAAAAACTAACTCATGTAACTAAGGCACAAGACTATGTAAAATATTTGCTGCAATGCTACTAACAAAAGACTAAAACAACAGATATGCCCATCATCAGGTTGACTAAGTTAATTAAACTGAGAATATTCATACACAGGATTACCCTGAAATGCTTTAAATATGCACTAACACAGAACTTCCTACATCAGACAAACTAAAATTAATAGTAAAGTTGTAAAATAGCAGCATATCAAAACGTTTTTTAAAAAAACACAATCAGAGAAAGAAAAAGATCATTATAGAAAATACACACAGGACTAGCTGCGTCTGGGAAATGGACGAAGGGCCTAGAGCAGGCAGTAAACTAGAATTAATTCTATTTTTTTTTCATACCTAGACTCATGTTCCCTTTTATCTCTAAAGATAGAATTTACATCCCACATTATGAGCCTCAGTATCCTCCAATTCGAAGTGATGATAACAGCCTGGTTCACTGGTTATTATAAAGATCAAATGAAAGAGTATAAAATACCTTGTAAATTATAAAGAACACAAAATTATAAATTACTCTTCTAACTGAATTCTCCAAACCAATTATAATTATCATCATTTCTCTGATCAATTTCTCTAAACACAAAGATTAGATTATCTAAAATTAAATCCACCAGATGTGACAGTGTATGCCTAGTATGTGCAAGGCTCTGAGCTGGATTCTTAGTAACACACACAAACACAACTAAGTAAACTAGATTAATTTAAATTTTTTTTAAGAACTCTAAAGGGTAGGAGGTGTGGTTCAGTGTTAGAGCACTTGTCTAGAATGCTCAGGCCCTGGGTTTAATCTCCAGCATTTAAAAAGAAATTTAATTCTTATACTAAGGACACCAGGACATTACGCAGTTGGTAGTATGGCTCTATTATGGCATAAAAACAGGTGGAGTAGCACATGATCCCACAACTGAGAGGTGGAGGCAGGAGGATCAGAAGTTCAAAGTTAGCCTCAGCTACAACACAAGTTCTGGGCCAACATGGAATAAACAGGGGCCAGCAAGAGGATGGGGAGAGACAGAAAAGAAAAGAAATCTAAATGCAGGTGCAATCTTAGAATATAGTTTGACTTTGTTACTGATGTCAATTTAAAGGAGTAAATTTTCAAGTGCCATATAAAAATGCTTAATCAGATGCTAACAGAAGGAATACATGCTCACTATTAAAGGTGAGGTAACTAAAAGCTATAATTAATGCTATTATAAAATCCTAAGTGTTTTTAATTCCAGTCTTTCTCCTGTATATGTTTAACTAAAATCATTTTTCTGAATTTAATTTTCCACTTATGCATCCAAATTATAAAGTCCTTCAGACTATTAAACCTTCTAATAACTAAGATAACTTGGTTTTTTGTTGTTTTGTTTTTCTTTAAACCACTGTGTGAGACTGTGTCAGCACACACACCAGTGTGTGAGTCAGAACACAATCTGCCTTAGTCAGTCTCTCCTCCCACCATGTGGGTCCTGGGAATCAAACCCAGGATTATCAGCCTTAACAGCAAAGGCCTTTACCTACAATGAACCCCCACTGGCCCCTAAAGATAATTTTTAAATGAAGGCACATTTTGTTAGTGAGAATTAAAATGATTTAAAATGAAATTCTATCATATGGGTTTGTCTAACATTTTCTTTTCTTTTATTATTTTCTACCAATTCTCAAAAAAATTAGAATCTCTGGGAAACTATTCTGCTTTTGTTCCCAGAGTTACGACGTTATTAAAACCCAAATTCAAAAAGAAGTTTTTATATTTCTTTGGAATGCAAGTAAAATGCCATAATGAACATTTAAAATGAGGTGACTGGAGACAGTATACAAGCCTGTTACTAACATTAGCTCGTAAACAAATGAAAATAAAGGAATGCACTCTTAATTGTCCCTGAGACACTACTGGACGAACCCAACTGCTCTTAATTTTAACTAACCCAATCCTTCCCAAGTGCTGAACATGCTGAACCATTTTAACAATGACTAGTTATAGTTGTCTCTCGAGTAGCAGAGATTTCCTGAGTATACTAAATATACTCAATATAAAAAAATATAAGCCGGGCGGTGGTGGCGCACGCCTTTAATCCCAGCACTTGGGAGGCAGAGGCAGGCGGATCTCTGTGAGTTCGAGGCCAGCCTGGGCTACCAAGTGAGTTCCAGGAAAGGCGCAAAGCTACTCAGAGAAACCCTGTCTCGAAAAACCAAAAAAAAAAAAAAAAAAAAAAAAAAAAAAAAATATAATAGGTTAAAAAAAGGGGAAAAAAGTCATCATTGTACCTTTCCCATAATATAAACTCAAATCTGTCATGTTGAGTAAAATATTCCTTTTCTGATTGTGAAAACAGGTTGTAATTCTCAAACTCTACCCTGTATTTATTGTCATAACTGTTAAATTGAAGCAATAAATTGATATGTTTACTAGAACATGTGGTGAGTTTGTTTTCAGCCCTATAGGAGTCTTTGTAGTCCTGACTGTCCTGGAACTCGCTCTGTAGACCAGGCTGGCCTCAAACTCACAGAGATCCGCCTGCGTCTGTCTCTCAAGTGCCGGGATTAAAGGCACTGAGCCACCACTGCCCAACTACACATTCTGGTTTTTTATGAAATTAAAAATGAACTCAAAATGACACACACCTGTAATATCAGCAAGAGACTGACACAGGAACTCCAAGACCATCTTGGACTACAAAGAGAGATCAAATCTCAAAATAAATGAATAAA
Source organism: Peromyscus attwateri (assembly GCA_902168425.1). Lineage (NCBI taxonomy): Eukaryota > Metazoa > Chordata > Mammalia > Rodentia > Cricetidae > Peromyscus > Peromyscus attwateri. Next base: position 7,529 of record CABHPP010117652.1, on the reverse strand, counting down.
TAAATAAGTACCAGAAATTGAAGTTATTGGAGATGTTCCCCCCCTCCAATTTCCAAATTTTTTGTAACAAAATTTTATCATTCTTAAAATTAAAAAGCCAACAACAACAAAACTACATATCCCAGCATTCTAAAAAGCTGAAGCAGGAAGATTACAAAATCCAGGTCAGTCTAGAAAACACAAGGAGACCCTTTCTCAAATAAAGCATTCTTATACTACTTACTGCATTTGGGGCTTCTGAGTTTGATTTGGGATTTTTGTTGTTTGTGGTTTGGGTTTTGGCTTAAGACAGGGTTTTTCATATAACCCAGACTAACTATGAACTTGCCATGTAACCAAGAATGACCTTGAAATCCTGATCATCCTTCTGCCACTACACTCAGCACTTAAAATTACAGATGTTCACCAACACACTCAGTCTTTGTTTTGTTTCTTGTCTTTTTTTTTTTTTTTTTTTGGTTTTTTGAGACAGGGTTTCTCTGTGTAGCTTTGCGCCTTTCCTGGAGCTCACTCTGTAGACCAGGCTGGCCTCGAACTCACAAAGATCCGCCTGGCTCTGCCTCCGAGTGCTGGGATTAAAGGCATGCGCCACCACCGCCCGGCTGTTTCAATTTTTTAAGATAGCATCTCACTATGCTTCTAAGACTGGCCTAGCACTTACTATGTAGCCAAGGCTAGTCTCAAACACATGATTCTCCAGTCTTAGCCTGCTAGAGTACATAGTGGTTTTAGGTCATACAGCAGGTTTTTGGTTTGTTTTTTAAGCAACAATTTACAAGTCCTTCTGGTTTAAAGTACCTGTTGAAAGCCTGAGGACCTGAATTTGATCCCTAGAAGCACATAGTAGGAGAGAACCAATTCCTCAAAATTGAGATATATAGGCATCAAACTTGAACACACAGAAAATAAATACTTTTTAAAAAATTATTATAAAAATTAAATCTTGGCTGGGTGGAGACACACACCTTTATTAATCCCTGTACTCAGGAGGCAGAGACAGGAGACTCTCTCTAAGTTGGAGGCCATCCTGGTCTATGTAAGCTCAGGGCCAGCCAGTACTTCACAGTGAGAACCTGTTAAACAACAAAGCTGGACCATGGGTTTAGCTCAGTGCTAGAACACTGGACCCAACAAGCACACAGAGCCCTAAACCTAAAAAAAAAAAAAAAAAACCTATATACACCAAGATAAGAAAACTTCAATTTAATCTGAATAATAAGTATTTAAGATAGTAACTATACCATATTTTGATAAAAATTAAAAGCTCATAATGGAGTGTACGATACACCCACAACTATATCCAGATACCAACAAAAGCACTCAAGATTTGCAAGTCACAGATTCCTTCCTCAAGAAACTTACTACTGGGCTGGGCATTTTTAATCCCAACACCCAGGAGGCAAAGACAGGCAGATCTCTATGAGTTTGAGGCCAGCCTGGTCTACACAGCAAGTTCCAGACCAGCAAGAGCTACGTAGTGAGACTCTGACTCAAGAAGAAAAAAGAAACTTACCACCCAACTAAAACAACAAAGCATACACTGAAAAACAGTTTTTTTTAAAGACATGCATCAGACATGCTATACATCTAGTACACAAAAAAGTATAATGAAACACCTTTAGTTTCATGTATCTTAGTTCCAATCTTAGATCTCAGTCAGGAATTGTATGTGCCTGTTCTTTCAGCATCTGGGAGGCTGAGGCAACAAAGACCTAGAGTTCAAGGCCAACCTTGGTACAGAGCCACAGTTAGGGAGCTAAGTAACAACCAAACCACCCACCCACCACCAACAAAAACTTAGCTCTACCAACCACTCCTTGCCTTACATAAGTTACCTCCCCCATTTGTAAAATGAATTATTAACTGAAGTACCACTTCTGTCAAATAGGAAAAAAGCAAAAGGAGCTAAGAGTACTATTAGTAGGGATAGAGACATTAGAAAAAGAAATGGGGGGCTGGAGAGATGGCTCAGAGGTTAAGAGCACTGGCTGCTCTTCCAGAGGTCCTGAGTTCAGTTCCCAGCACCCACATGGTGGCTCACAACCATCTGTAATGAGATCTGGTGCCCTCTTCTGGCCTGCAAGGATACATGAAGGCAGAATGTTGTATATATAATAAATAAATAAAGCTTAAAAAAAAAGTGGACAGTTGAAAAAAAATTGTTTTGTTTTGTTTTTTAAACAGCATCTCTACTACTAATCCAGGCTGGCCCCAACTCAAGAGTTCTGCCTGCCTCTGCCTCCAGGGTACTAGGATTCAAGGCAAGCAAAACTTTAAAAAGTTGTGCTAGCTAGTTTTATATCAATTTGATACAAGCTACAGCCATCTCAGAGGAGGGAACCTCAACTGAGAAAAATGCCTCCATAAAATCTGGCTGCAGGCAAGCCTGTAGGGCATTTTCTTCATTAGTATTGATGAGGGGGAGGGGGCCACTGTGGGTGGGGTCACTCTTGTGCAGGTGGTCCTGGGTTTTATCAGAAAGCAGGCTGACCAAGCCAGTAAGTATCACTTCTCCATGGCCTCTGCATGAGCTCCTGCCTTCAGGATCCTGCCCTGTTCTAAGTTCCTTTCCTGACTTCCTTCATTGATATGGAAGTGTAAACCAAATAAACCCCTTCCTTCCCAAATGGCTTTAGGTCATGGTGTTTCATCACAGCAATAGTAACCCTTAACTAAGACAGAATTTACTAGGCTAGGTATAGTGCACACCTTTATTCCCAGCATTTGGGAGGCTGTACCAGACTGATCTCTGTTAGATGCAGACCAGCAGGGCTGCATAGTGAGAGTCAATGAGCAAATACCCAGCAGTAGCATTCATAAGGCTCTGGGTTTGCTACAAAGTGCTCAAAAAAAAGGAAACGAAAATGTTACCTGTCCTTTCTATAATCTACCCCAAAAAAAAAAAAAAAGGCAAAAATCAGATCTCTCTCATTCAAGTTTTCCCCTTTTCCCTAAATTGTTTTTAATTTCATATATGTACTGTATTTACATCACTTCCTCACCCCCACCCTCCCAACTGGGCCACCTCTTTTTCCTCCAACCCCACCCAAGTCCAGTTCCTCCCCTCAAATTCATGGCCTCTTTTTATTACTATACACACACATGTGTGTGTGTACATACATATATATATATATATATATATATATATATATATATGAATAGATATGTAAATACAACGTGCTGAGTATGGCTCATATATATGTTTTTCGGGCTGGTGACTTGGTATTTAGATAACCAATTAGGGGGTTCATCCCTAGGAAAGAAAATTCTCCCTCTCTCTGCATTAACTGCCTGTAGCTCTTCATCTAGGAATATTTTGTGTTTTTTGTTTCAGATAGAAGCTCTCTGTAGCCTAGGCTGATTTGCAGTTTACTTTGTTGCCATTTGGCCTCAAATTCACAATAATCCTGTCTCAGATTCTCACGTGCTGGGATTAGCCTGAGCCATCATGTTACTATTTGAATTTCTCAAGAAAAGAAAACTGAAAACTCAAAGGAGAAACAAGGCTGTGTCATACTAAGTACTGTGGGAAAACCAACACATCATTGGGTATGATTTACAAAACAGACTGTTAGAGCTGGAAAAGTATGTAATAATGTTCAAACCCCCCTATTAAAATTTAAGCTCTACGTTTTTTGTCTTTAAGCTTCAAAAATTATTTTGTTGTTTTTTTTTTCTCTTTTTGGGGGGCCTGCCACCCAGCTCCCAAATAAATTCACACACAAGGCTTAGTCTTACTTATGAATGCCCAGCCTTATCTTGGCTTAGTTTCCAGCCAGCTTTCCTTAACTTATCCCATCTGCCTTTTGCCTCTGGGCTTTTCCGGTTCTCTTACTTCTGTAAATCTTACTCTTGTTCCGTGGCTTACACACTGTGTAGCTGAGTGGCTGGCCCCTGAAGTAGTCCTCCTCCTCTGGCTCCTAGAACTTAGATCCCTCCTCCCAGTTTCTCTCTCTCTCTCTCTCTCTCTCTCTCTCTCTCTCTCTATATATATATATATATATATATATATATATATATCCTTTCTGCCTGCCAGCTCTGCCTATCATTTCTCCTGCCTTGCTATTGGCCAGTTCTTTATTAAACCATCAGGTGTTTTAGACAGGCACAGTAACACAGATTCACAGAGTTAAATAAATGCAACATAAACAAAAGTAACACACCTGAAAATAATATTCTACAACATTTTGTTTGTTAGTATAGTCTAAGACTAAGATTGTAATTTTTGGCAGATAGCAAATGTTCAACATTATTTGTTAGATAATTTTTAATCCACTTATTTTATGTGCATGGGTGTTTTGCCTATAAGTATATCTGCACCTCTTCAGTGCAGTGCCTGGGGAGAGCAGGAGATGGGGTCGCACTCCCTGGAACTAGATTTGTAGAGGGCTGTTAACTACCATATGGGTGCTGGGAAATGAACCAGGTTCTCCTAGAAGAGCAGCCAGTGCTCCTAACCAACGTGGATCCATTGTCAAGGCTAAGAGAGCAGACACCTACAGGTTTTACTCAATGCAATATCTATTGGCAAAGCTGAAAATAACACTCATTTTCTTAATCTAGCATTCTATTATCTCTAGAAGGCAAAACATAATTCCAATCTTTTGGTAAAGAAAGAGAGGAATGTTTGGCAGCCATTCAAAAGGGAAGGGAAGCATAAACTAAAACATTTTTCACATTTTTCTCCAATTTGTTATTTTTGTTTAAGTGATAAGGGCCAAAAAGCTAAAAAGCCAACCCCAATTCAGTGTGTTACACCTAATATTTAAAAAGTTTGCAGAAGACAAGCATAGCATATTCACTTAATCCTAGCACCTGAGAGGCTGAGGCAAGCTGATCTCTGGTAAGTCCAGACCATCTCGGTCTACAGAGAACTCCGAGTTCCAGGAAAGCCAGGGCTAGAGACCCTGTCTCAAACACACACACACACACACACACACACACACACACACACACACACTTGCTCACTGAGCGAGTAAATATAAATGAATTGAACCTACTCCAAATTGATCATCTAATTGCCGGAGACAGAAACTAGTACCTGATTAATCTTCATAACTGTCAAAGGGCCTTTCAACAGTCTCACACAGACACAGAGTTATCCATCACTTTCTTCCAAATGAACAACTGGAGAAAGAGATGAGTTTTAAAACATCCTTTACTGGGCCCAGTGGCACACATCCATAATGCCAGCTTCTTGGGAGATTTGGGGCAGAAGGAGCACGTAAATCTAAGAACCTGGGCCAGAATGGGCAACACAGCCAGACACTGCCTACCCTCCACAACCTCTGCCCTGAAGAATCTCTCACTTGAGTTCACTTGTCTCTGACTCTTTTAGAAGAGTAGAAGAGAGAAATGGAAGGTAACATAAATAGATCAATAATGAATATGAAACCAGGCTACACCACTATCTGACTTGACTTAGTTCAAGCAGTTAAAAAAATTTTTTTAAATAAAAAATTTGAGGAACTGAGAAGATGGCTCAGTAGGCAAAAGCATCATGTAAGCATAAAGAGCAGAATTCAAATCCCCAGCACCCACATAAAAAGCCCAGCATGGCTGAGCATGCCTATAACCCCAGCACTGGAGAGCCAGAGCAAGCGGATCTCAAGAACCCACTGGCTAGCTGGCCACTGAGAGACCTGCCTCAAGGAAGCAAGGCAGAAAGAAATACAGGAAGACACCTGACATCCTCCTTCGGTCTCGGCATGCACTCCAACAGGCATATGCACCTGCGCACTCACGTGCATGCACCACACACACAACACACACACACTTTTTTAAACAGTCTCACTGCATTGCCTTGGCTCAACTATATGCTATGTAGCTCACACTAGTCTCAAACCATCAGTATTCCTTCTGCCCCCAACTCACAAGTAATGGGATTACAAGTATGTGCCAGCAGACCCAATTAATTTAACTTAAAAAAAAAGATTAAATCTAACAGAGGTAGCTATAACTCTTATGAATTCGAGGCCTGCCTGGTCTACAGAATTCCAGGCACCCAAGGCTACACAGTGCTACACACACACACACACACACACACACACACACACACACACACACACACAAATATAAAAACCAGGGGCTGTAGAGATGGCTTAGCTCAGGTTAAGAGCACTTGTTGCTCTTGCAGAGATCCCAGGTTCGGTTCCCAGTACTCACGTGGTAGTTCATCCACAACTCCAGTTCCCGAGGATTTGACACTCTTCCGACCAGGCATGCATGTGCTCATATGTACATATATACACGCAGGCAAAACACTCATACACATTAATTAAATCTAAAAAACACAAGTTTACTAAGTTTTAAAGAAAGATGTAAATATTTAAAAACAGATTTTCTGTGCCTTTACAATATAATCTCATTGCATCTTGGTACTGTAATATCAAAATATTCTAAATCGACTTATTTGACTTATCAATATAAATTCAAATGTGAGATACTAAAGGACAATTCCCCTTATTGATTCAGCATTCACTCTGGATACACGTTAACACCTAAATATAAAACCACGAGAACATATGTAAATTGTCAAAGTGACTATAAAAGGGCCCGAAGCAAATTTCCAGAGATGAATGATAGTAAACAGAAACTAGAAACAGTCCCATCCAAGGAGAAAATCAAGTAGGCACACAACCAAGAAGCGGTTCTACAGAAGTCTTCACGGGAACAAAATCTCTAAGAGAGGGGAAACTGCCAGAATTAGCCAACAGAGTCAGAATACACCAGACTGCCAACAGGGATCATGTTTAAGGCAGGTCACTAACTAGACTCAGAAAGTCAACACCCAAAAGTCAATGTTTCCATTCCTCAAATGTGAGTTTCAGAAGGACCGTTCCAAACACATTCATGACCAAGACAAGACCAGCTAAAGGCTCCATCTTAAAAATGCTTCCCTGTTATCTGCTGATCAAAACACAATGACCCAGGGGAAATAAATTGGGAAATGTGAAGTGAAGTTTATGAGGCTATTCCTGTAGATGGAAACTCTTTTACCTGAAGAGATGTGTGTTATGTGTGTCTGAGAAAGAGGGGGGGGGGGGGGAGAGACGTACGGTATATATAAAATCACTTTGCTGGGGATGTGGCTTAGTTGGTAGAGTGCCTGCCTAGTGCCTGCCTAGCCCGAATGAAGCCCTGGGTTTGATTTTCGGCAATAAATAAATAGTATGGTAGTCCAGCCTAAAATCCCAGCACTTGGGAGATGGAGGCAGAATGATCCTAAGTTCAAGGACATTCGTGACTACATAGTGAGTTCAAAGCCAGCCTGGTCTACATGAAACCCTGTTTCAAAAATAAGTAAGTAAATAAAAATCTCCATCCTGGTTCCTGGGGGAAAATACTTTTTTCTCTCTATCCCAAAATGCTAGGGGAAAAAAAACACCTCAAGACCTCTTTATGATAACACAGAAGGAGTCAGTAGACTCCTTCAAACACATGCCCTACCTTAAGTGTAAAGCTTTAGCTTAAGTACAGGCAAATCTAGGCCGAGGAGACAAGATGGCAGGGAGCTATCACAGGGCAGG
>CABHPP010117651.1:0-41639 GCA_902168425.1 Peromyscus attwateri | reverse complement strand
TGGTAACAGCCTATTTCCTATCACTTGGGTCTTTCTTGTACAACCCGAATAAACCTACAGGGATGTATAGCTTCTCTTTCTTTATTTTTCAAGACATGTTTTCTCTATGTATCCCTAGCTGTTCTGGAACTCTATAGACCAGGCTGGTCTGGAACTCAGAGATCCACCTGCCTCTGCCTCCCAAGTGCTAGGATTAAAGGCATGCACCACCATGCCCCGAAATAATTTCTGTTTATTGAGGTTCATTTTTCTGGTATTGATCTGATTCCCTTATTTTCCTTGATGCTGAATTTTATATATTTCTACCATTTTATCTGAGTGTATCACTTCAAATCTATAACAAGCCTCTGCCCAAGATGGGAAGTGACTCTCTCAGTGACTTACCTGGAAACTGTCCATTTTCAGGGACTCTCAAGGGCCAGGGATGGTGATCGAAGGGCTGGGTGAGGAAGAATGGGGAACAGAATCAGCAGACTGACAGCTCTTAGTGACTCACAGACACACCATGGAAGGAAAGGACCCTTTGACCAGTAGTGCACAGGAAGCAACTGCTTGAGGGAATGCCCACTAGTAGCTCTGAATGGACCAGTCAGAACTTTTCTTACTGTGTGAATGGAAACAAAGGTGTTAAACTGAATTATTGTCTTACTTAAGCCTCCTTAAAAAGCAAACAACACTAACGAGCGGTCCAGCAAGAAGGCAACTCTAAGATTAAGATATTAATTACTTTTTGGCGTCACTTACCTATTGTCCTACTGATGCATTCAGCAGATGAAGTCAGAAAACCCAGACAGGAGTGAGGGTTTTAAGATGATCACCACTCTGCTCCCCTCCCCTGACCTTAACTGCAGTTTCATGAGAGGCCTCTGCTTAAATGTAGTAGAGGACAAAGGCCTGACCTGGCAATCAACAGACAAGAATTAAACTCTTGACTCTGTCACCAGCAAACTACCTAAATGGTTAAAATAGCTGCCTTGCTCATTTGAAAAGACGTTTAAATATCTCCCAAACCTTCTCTGTAGGTACACTGTGTCATTCTGTATTTAGGGAGTCAATAAACCCTGGGGTGGGGGTGGACGTGGTTTAAGCAACTCAGGCGAAACGGAATGGAGACTCTAAGAAACGACATGAGTTTGTTCGAAGTGATGGAGAGACTGTGTCCTCAGCCATGGCTGGCATCCCTTCCCTCCAAATGACAGACCCTCCAATGAAACGCCATGCTGCCTAATAAGGACCTGCTCATTCCTTCGAATATTTACTGGTCCAAGGGCATCCGCAGGACTTACTGCGATCCTGTTTTTGCACGCGCACACACACCTCTCCTTCCCAGGATGCCCTCCCCGAGGCCTGCAGCCCGGTGACGTCCGGCGGCCTCTCCCGGCCGCTGGACACCTACGAGCCTCCGCGGGCCCCGGGCGGGCTCCGGTCCCTCCGATCCTGCCCCGAGCTCGCTACCCAGTCTTTCTCTGGCTCCCGGGAATCCTCGCTCCTCTTACAGTTCCCAGGAGGCTCCGAGGAACCCTAGGAGCAGTGGGAGCCTCGCCTAGAAGAGCTCGGAGAGCCGGAAGCGCGTCCATCGAGGCTAGGAGACGGCGCATGCGCAGAGCCTCGGTGCCGCCATTCCCACGGTTTGGAGAAAGGCGCCTGCAGTCTGTCGGGGACTACATTTCCCACAAGGTGCTGCGGCCTCCGCCCAGCCGATTTCCTCTCAGTCGCTTGGGTTTAATCAATGGGCTGTGAAACGTAGTACAAAAGGAACTGTGAATAAGAAAAATTACAGACCCGGAAAGAAATTCCAACAGTGTATTAAGAAAAAAATAATGATTAAAGAGTTCTCTCAGGATGAAAAAATAATGGCGAGCTTCCCAAAATTACAGAAAACACCTAATAATTAAAGATTAATCAAACCGTCTCTAAATGTCTTAAAATAATAGCTGTACTGCTTACTCCTAGCTGAGTTTATCAACAGATGCATACTTTTCTGCCAATTTTACAGAAGGGTAAATCACAATAATTAACGACAAAATATCTTACCAGTATACTTTTTTCAACTGTTTTATTTTATATGTATGGGTATATTGCCTGCATGTATGTCTCTCCATCACTTGTGTGTCAGGACCAGTGCTTGAGGAGGCCAGAAGAGGGTATCATGTAGGTGCTGGAAATTAAACTCTGGTCCTCTGGAAGAGCCATCAGTGCTCTTAACCACTGAGCCATCTCTCCAGTCCCTTAACGATATAGTTTAACAGCACAAATTATATATAATGCAAGAAATGTAGAAACTAGACCTTTGTCCATGGGGACAAATTGTATCCACGTATACATATTAAAAGAGTAAAGCTATGTAATATGTTTTCCTCGCTGGAGGGCCTGGAGGTTTCTGACACAGTTATCTGTTATCATTAATACCAAAAGGAACACCAATGTTCGGAGGCTGAGAGTGAGCCAGACTTCCAGGGATTCAATGCTTGTATATTGGCTCCTACATTGAATGTGGCTGTGTTGTGATTTTAAACAAAGGGGACATCAGAAGGGACACCACCGGTTTTAAAAAACCAACCTGTGCCATCCTGGCAGTCAAGTTTGTCTTCAATGTTCCTAGAACCTGTGCAAGACTTTAAATTACTTAGTTACCAGAGACAAAGTGGAAATCAAAGGAAGCAGAGAGGCAACATGGAGAAACAGGCGAATCCTTCCCAGCAACCCAGCCATGCCTCACCTTCCAGGCATCCTTGTCACAACTTCAGACTCAAGGAGTGAGCCATCCTGAGCACTGTATGCAGTCAAGTCCTTGGGTGGCCTCAGCTGCATAGAGAATCATGTGAAGCAGAACCATGCAGGCAATACCAGTAAACGTATAGCAAAAATGAAGTAACTAATGCCATCATTTTAAGCCACCAAGTTTTGAGGGTAGTTTGTTATGGAGCAATAAATAACATGGTGGGCCTTGGAGATGATTCAGTGGGTAAAGGCACTTGCCAACGAGCCTGATGACCTTAATTAGATCCTAGGGACCCACGTGGTGGAAGGAGAGAACCAGCTCCTGACAGTTGTCCTCTGAGCTCCACAGGTGTGCCCTGGCCTTCTCACAGTGGCACGTGAACACATATACATACCAAGCAAATAAATAAAAATGTTTTTAGAAAAAGAAAACTAGTCGGGCGTTGGTGGCGCACGCCTTTAATCCCAGCACTCGGGAGGCAGAGCCAGGCGGATCTCTGTGAGTTCGAGGCCAGCCTGGGCTACCAAGTGAGCTCCAGGAAAGGCGCAAAGCTACACAGAGAAACCCTGTCTCGAAAAACCAAAAAAAAAAAAGAAAAAGAAAACTAGAATGTCTTTGGGAAAAGATGGATTTCAAAAGCAAACGTATGGGGGAAATACTGTTGGTGTCTATATGTAGTAAATGTAAAAAATGTGCAATTTATTAGAAACCGTTTAAAATTACTATCTTAATTGTTTTTAAAAAGCAGAGTAAAGGTATGAACAAGAAAATTAATTAGTGCCTTTAGCCACTGGCTATGGGTGAGATAGTACCTCTGTTGGTCTTTTCTGTATCGAACACACAGATTGCAAGCCCAGTGCCACTTTGAGATCTTTGGCAGCAATTAACTATGCAGCTCACACATGATATTGAGCCTATATGAAAAAGAGTATTCAGAGACGGGTAATGCCTGGGGGGCACTCACCAACCTAAGACAGAGCACCTATGTGGCCTGGGCAGGCGTCTCCATGACGGGTAAGGTGACCTGCTGACGTCCCACACAACCCAAGTCAGAAGCTCATTTATTAATAAAAGGGGGACCTGTAGGGCCCTGGCCCTCGTTTTGGGTAACTGCTGTCTTGCTTGCGCACCTTGACCTTGAGATCCTCCCTATGCTAATTCCCTGCCAAGTTCCACCCTCCTGAATGCTTAAGAGAAGTTCCTTGTCTGTGTATCCTGAATAATGGGCGTTAACAGATTAGAAGCAAGATTGTAAAACATCAGTAGCGAACTTCTGCCCTCCGGGGTCCTCCCATTGTGCTGTAAGCCTGTATTTAAGATCTCCTCCCCCCTTCAATAAATGACATTCGGCATTTAAAATTAAAAAAAAAAAAAATATATATATATATATATAATTGAATGAATACTGCGAATGTAATCTATGAATACCACAAATGTGATTAATATCATGAATGTAATTAATGAATATCATGAGTGTAATTTTAAAAATAAATAAATAAATAAATAAATAATTTTCAAAAAAAAGAAAATTAATTAGAAGATTTGGAAATGAATTAGAAATTAGCCATATATATGTGTGTGAATATATATTCATATATATACATATAAATGTATATATAATGGCCAATCACACTATAGGTCAAAGAAGTGAAAAAATATTTTTAAAATTACATACATTTTTGGCAACCTAGCTCGGTAAGGATAAAAAGAAATCAATTTGGTCACAGAATTGGGAAAATGCTCCTTGTCAGGTTGAGTAGGGTGGTCGTTCCTGTCACATTTCTGGAATACATTCTGCACCCAAATTGGAGGTCACATGCCTTTTATCTAACAATTCAGGAGAATCTTAAAGAAATAATTGAACTTGTGTATAAAGGTATGTAGCAACATCCCCAAAAGGTTGTGTTTTAATTTTGAGGCAGCGTTTCACTATGCAGCCTGGCTCACCTTCAGTTTAGGATCGCTTGTCTCTGCCTCCCGGGAATTAGGAACTGAACAGTGATGGAGTGATGCAGTTTCCCACAGTGACCACTAGATGGCAGAAGACTCCCCTGCCAACTTTCCTGCAGGGCTCCTCATGAACTTCATTGGCTGGGAAGAACTCTGTGTGAAGTCTCAGTAGCTTAGGGGGCTTAGTCAGGAAGACCTGATGACAGCGAGCCTGAGGAAGGCTCTAACTCTTCCTGATACTTCAGACAATTTATCCAGCTGCCGTTAATGTGGGTCAAGTAATTTGTGGAGATTTTTTTTCCTAGTCACATGAAACTGGCACCTTGTTCTGATAATACTTGTCCATTGAGGACTACCCCAACCTTTACTCAAGAATGCCGATTTCCATTGTATGAGAAGAACCCACTAGACAGAGCTTTGCCCAACCTGTAAAACTGTCAAGATCATCTACAAAGTGATGGCCCGTCTTTTTCCTAGCCAAGGTGTATGTCATGAATCTGAACTTGAACCCTGAGCAGAATGGGAGACTGATTCATTCTGGCATGGATGCTGTAAAGCCTGCCTGTGATCCCTGCTATGGATCTCCAGGGCTCTGCAGATTCTGGACCTTCCCAACACCTACAGCTTGCCTTTTCAGTCACCCAGAGATACTTTCTGTTACCGGCAAACAAGGAGCCCCTGTGAGTCAGTCTACACTTCAGATTTGCTAAGACAGGAGCCAGATCTGTGTGAGAGGTTCTATGTTAGGAGGAAGGCAAGTCTCCATTCACCACACCCACTTATTCATCCGATCGACATTCGGGATGTCTGTGCCCAGTCCTGCTGTAGTCCATTTATTTATTTGTTATGATATTCTGATTTAATCTTTGGGAATTTCATGGGTATATACAATGTATTACAAACCCAATTAGTGCTGCCAGTAAGAGCATGGTGTGGGGCCATCCACTGGAGTGTGGGCAACCTCCCAAGAGCCACACCCCTAAAGAAGAAGAAGAAGGACTCGCCCACCCCAGTAGCCATTGGTTGCTAATAGCTCCTGCACTAGGAGTGAGGCCTTGCGTGCCCCTCCGCAGTCCATTCCAGGATGTTGATCGGCTTGTTTTGTATAGGCAACCACAACTGCTGTGAGTTCAGGAATGCAATGCATTTATTTACCGTGTGTGTGTGTGTGTGTGTGTGTGTGTGTGTGTGTGTGTGTGTGTGTATGAGTGTGTGCACAAGCACGTACCATAGTAAACATGTGGAGGGCAGAGGTCAACCTCAGGGGAGTTGGTTCAATTCTTCCACCATGCAGGAGTTTGGAATAGAACTCATATTATCCCAAAATGTCCCTCTGCTTCCCACAGAACTGTCTAGACATTGTAAGGTCCCTGAGCTGACTGGTCTGTGTGCCACAAATTCAGATGCTGATATCCTAGCTCCTCAAGTAATGGTGTCAGGAGGCAGGTCTTCAGGGATTCTTGTGGTAAGGCCTCCATGGATAGATTAGTGGCCAGTGAAAGACACCCTCAATCACTCTTTCCAGCTCAGTTGCCCTGGGGAACTCAGACTGGCAGCCACAAGTCTGTTTATCTAATCTGAACTTATTCTCCTTTTCATTTTCATTTTTAATACTGCTGGATGTACTTAATTCAGAGAAATTACATTAAATATAATAATCTGATTCTATACCTGAAAGGAAAATATTTAAACTTCCCCCTTTCTTCTTTACTTCCTTCCTTCTCTTTTCTTTTTCCTGTGTGTGCAGTTTGTGTATGTATGTATGTGTGCACACACACATGCACACACATGATCCTATGTGCACCTCTGGGAAGATGCAGGGCACAGCACGCATGTGGAGGTCAGAGGACAGCCTCTGGCCTTGGTCTTCCCCTTCCCCCTGATTGAGGCTGGCTCTCCCTTTCTCTGCTGTGTATTCTGGGCTAGCTGTAATTCTTGCATGTGGAAGGTGGAAGCAGGAGGATCAGGAAGTTCAAGGTTATCTTTGCCTACATAGTGAGTTTGAGGGCAGCCTGGACTACATGAGACCCTATCCCAAGACAAAATAAACAAAGAAAAGGAAAGAAAAGAAATGATGCCATCATACTTACTTTCCTATTGCTGTGATAAAACACCTTGACCAAGGCAATTTATAGAAGAAAAAGTTCATTTGGGACCTAAAGTTCCAAAGGGTTAGGGTCCATGACCATCATGACGGGGAGCATGGCAGCAGGCAGGCATGGTGCTGGAGCAGTAGCTGAGAGCTCACAGCTTCATCTACAAGCATGAAGCAGAGAGAGCTAACTGGGAATGGTTTGAGTCTTTTGATACCTCAAAGTCCACTCCCAGCAACACACCTCCTTCAACAAGGCCACACCTCTTAATCCTTCCCAAACAGTTCCACCAACTGGGGACCAAACATTCAAATATATGAGCCTATGGGGCCATTCTCTCTCAGACCCCTGCAGATGCTAAAGAATCTGTTGTAGGCACAGTCATAGTGATGTGGTTCATCACCTGTGTGTTTATTATGGTACTGATGCTGTGAAGATAAACGTGAGCCTCATGTTTTCACAATATACAGGCTTTGGGGCTACTTTTCCTTACGTTTCCCATCCTGCTTTTCTCACACTCTCCCTCTCCACAGAACCAACTCAGAACACTTGATTCTCACCTGAAATTTGTCATTTTATTATTGTTGTTACTGTTTTACTATAGGGAACTCAAGGCCACACATGGCTAACCAGAGGCCAGGTTCATTGCCAAGTGTCACCGGATACTAAACAAATGTGTCCCTTCTCTGAAATTCAAAATTGAGCAAAGCGTTGTTGAACGAATTCCTAATAGGCCTTAAAATAAAAAACCCGGAGCTAGATATTGGGGTAAATGCTGAGAGATCAGAGAGACAAAGGAACAAGTCACTGCCATGTCTCACCTCGCCAACTCCACGAATCCTCTGAATGAACGTCTCTAAGTCCTCAGCCAAAAGGGGTCCAGCTGAAAAGCCTTTAGTTCCTGTCTCCTCGTGCCTTATATACTTTTCTTCGCCCAGCCATATAACACTTCCTCCTTAGTGCCTGGATTAAAGGCGTGTGACTCCCAAGTACTGGGATTAAAGGTGTGTGCCACCACTGCCTGGCTCTGTTTCTCTCCTAGACTGAGTCAGTCTTGTGTAGTCCAGGGTGACTTTGAACTCACAGAGATCCAAATGGATCTCTGCTTCCTGAGTGCTAGGATTAAAGGTGTGTCACCACTGCCTGGCTTCTATGTTTAATCTAGTGGCCTGTTCTGTTCTCTGATCTTCAGGCATATTTTACTAGGGTACACAATATATCACCACAGAGCATCTTGTATTTTTATTTACTAAACTTGATAAGTCTAGACAGAAAGGCCCTGAAGAAACAGGAAACAGCAAAACTATTTACTCTTATATTTAATAAATATACTCATTTATAAACTCAAACTTTTCGATTACTGAAAATTCTGAGGATTCAGAGGCTTCTAAGTCAGAGGAGTGCTGAGGTAAATCCACAGGCATAATCTCCACATGGATGTTACCAGGTCATTTCTCCATCTAGCGGGAAGGAACTGAGCTGCCCTGGTCCTCCCAGACTTCCAAGCCTCTTTACTGCGCAGGCGCCTTCCCTACTCTTCCAGGCCTTCCGCTCGCCATGATTTCAGCACATCCCACGTGAAAAGCAGATCAAGGTTGCCATGCATGATCATTATGTAGATACGGAAAGCGAGGCTCCGAGACGGGCAGTGACCTACCCAAGGTCACACAGAGGCCAAAGAGGGGCCAAGCGACTGAGGTCCCTGTGACTCCGGAGCTCTCGTCCCCTGCACGGGTTCCCTGGGTTCCCAGGTGCCCATGGTGCAGGCCTGTCTTTCCGGGCGGTCACTCCGGTCGTATCTCCTCTGGAGTCGGTCCTTCAAGTGGCTAACCCTCCTGGCTTCCTGGGCCGGGAAGAAGGATGCTGCGATGGCATGCCGCAGGCGCCAAGCATAGGCCTGCAGCACTAGGGTGGCACCCGCCAGCAGCTGCAGGGCGCCCGCGGCCAGCGCGGCAGTGACTCGGGGTGGCTGAGCCCGAGGCAGGTGGCAGCCGTGGGGCAGGGAATACAGCTCCCACTGGAAGGAGCGCTGTGCCGAGGCAAACACGCTCTCCACCGGAGGCTGGTTGAGGACGAAGTGGATGAAGTCTAGGAGTTTATAGGAGGCCTTCAAAACAGAAAAGGATCGAGTCAGAGGTGCCATCAGGCCGTTCCCTATCCCTGCCACCTACAGAATGGGTTGAGGGAGGGGCAACTGTGACTCGGTAGCCAGAAAACCGGCACCACACAAATGTTACCTGTGTTATTCTTACTACCTTTGAGCAAAGTATTTTAGAGAAAACTAAAGCTGGGGTGTATCAATGATTAGCATGTAGGAAGCCCTGGATTCCACCCAATCACTGGGTATACTGGGAGCAGTGGTCCACGCTTTTAATCTCAGCACTCAGGAGGTAGAGGCAGGTGGATCTCTGTGAGTTCAAGACCAGGTACAGAGTGGGTGTGTCTGTGAAGGTGTGTTTAGGGAGGATCAGATCATGGGGCTCGGTACCAATCCATGATTCGATTCTTTGATGGGTCTACAACACAAAGGCCTTGTTGGAAGGAGATGAGAAGGGAGGCAGGCCCAGCTGGAGGAAGCAGTGGGGAGGGGCTTGGGGGGAACATTCCCCTCTGTGCACTTACGTCATACTTCACTGTGAGTGTGATGGGGACAGTGGGCAACTTCTGAGCCCAGGCCACAGCTGCCTGCGCCAGGAGGAAGGCCCCATAGTCTGTGGCCACTGTCACAGCCGTAGCTACTAGGAGCAGTGCCAGTAGTCCCAGCCTTAGGAGACAGCTCAGCAACTCCTCGTGCGACAGCTTTGGCTGGGCTGCTTGGAGCAGCCAGGGAGGTGGAGAGGCCAGCAGATGTGTGGCACCAGCCTGGGCCAGCTGCTGAACCAGTTGCCGAGTGGCATAGATATTGTCGAAGCGCAGGTCGGTGAGGTAGCGGTGAAGGTACCAGGCAGACTCGCCCAGGAGGCCCAGCATAAACAGCCCGGTGACTACCCGCTGAACCCCCAGGGCTGCCTGAGCCAGGAACTCCAGGCCAGAGAAGTCCTCCAGGATCTGCTGAGTGACCGTGTGCATGTGAAGGCGGAAGACTGAACCATTGCCCTGTGTTTCAAACGCCAGGCTCCGGCCACCGGCATGGCCGACTGGGCCCAGTGCCTGGGATGCCAGGCGCAGCTGGTAAGTGGTGTTAAGCAGACTCTCCAATGAGCCCTTGGTAACACAGCTCAGCACTCGCCCAGCGGCACCCACGTTGGCTAAAACATTTGGCACCACAGCAACAGCCAGGTTGGCTACACTGTAGGACAGGAGCAGCCGGCGGCCCTGCTCAGAGCCCAGGGTAGGCACACTGAGTGCAAATAGGCAGCGTATGGGGGGCACCAGACCCAGGCTCAGGAAGACCAGGAGACCACAGACAGTGGTCACCAGGGCAGGGGGTCCCCGAGGATAAAGCTGCGAAGAAATCAGCCAGTGATGAACCAGGCCTGCCGTGACACTGGCCAGGGAAACACACAGGAGCAGCTGAATCAGCAGGTCACCGCAGCTGGCTGGGACAGGCTGGGAGAAGGCTTTCCAGGCCCTCTGCAGTGGGACAAGTGCCTTGCGGATTCTCAAGCGCCAGAACTTCCACCTGCACACAAGGAAACAGGGGAGCCCCGTGTCAGGAGGGTGCGGGTGTCGTCTGTCCCGCCAGCCAGGCTGCTAATAGACTCCACTCTTAGAACCACAGGGACAAGCACACTACGAAGAGAGACCAATCAGAGGCATTCCGTCCATGGGGGTGGGCGTAACACAAGCGGAACCAATCAGAGCCTTCCCCAGAAGTCTACAGGGCTGTCAGTCAACAGCCTAATGAACATGCAGTATTTGAGGATGTGGGCTAGGTGTCTGGACTGAGGCCACGGTCGCGGGCTGAGAGCCGCGGGTAAGTAGTGGAGGGAGAAGAAGTGCGGCTGAAAGAGAGAATGCAGTAAAAGGAGAGACCGAGGGGCGGCAATGTCACCCTCCCTCCCCCAACACAGTCGGTGTGGCTCACTGGTGGTCCCATTCATACTCTTCTTTACAGATCTCAGTGTCCCCTCGTCATTTACAGGCAAGGAGGTGGCCCAGTCGGCCTCTTAGGGACCTTTTCTCTTCAGCCAGCCTTATATTAGTCATTGAAATGACATTTCTTTGTTTTTTATTTATTGTGTAAATTTGCGCCTGCATGTCAACATGCGTGTCAACATCATTCATTCTGCACCTCAATTTTTTAAATCACATTTTAATTTTGTGTGTAAGTGCTTACATGCCTCTGTGTATGTGTGGGTGTGCACATGTGTGTGTACACACGTGCTCATGTGTGTATGGGTGATTGCATGCCTCTGTGTGTGCATGTGTGTGCATGCATGCGTGTGAGTGTGTGTGTGCATGGGTGCACATGTGTGTGCATGTGTGTAGAAGTCAGAGGACAACTTGCGAGAGTCACAGAATGACTTACTTCCAGGATCTGCTTCTCCCCTTCCATCACGTGGGGTTTAAGGATTGAACTTGGGTCTCCCAGCTTAGTGTGAGGCACTTCACTGACTGAGATTTTTCACAGGCCCACCACATTTTTCTGAGACAGGGCCTCTCATTGGCCCGGTGCTCACCAAGTTATCTAAACTGGCTGGCCAGCAAGCCCCTGGGAGCCGTCTCCACCTCCCAGCGCTGGGATCGCGGGTGTGTTCTCTCACACCCACGCTTTCTCACAGGAGTTCTGGGCATTGAAATCAGGTCCCCGAGCCTGTGCAGTGGGCACGTCCCTGAGTGGGCTGTCTCTCCGGCCCTCAGGGAATGTTTCTTCAGCAATTACCGTGTGTGGTGATATTGTGTTCCCCAAAATATTGTGCACCCTAATAAACTTATCTGGGGTCAGAGACAGAACAGCCACAATATTAAACATAAAGGTTAGGCAGTAGTAGCACACGCCTTTAATCCTAGCATTCCATAGGCAGAAATCCATGTGTTCAAGGATGCAGCCAAGCATGGTGACTCACGCCTTTAATCCCAGAAAATGAGCCTTTAATCCCAGGGAGTGATGGCAGATAACAGAAAGGTATATAAGGCGTGAAGACCAGGAACTAGAAGCATTTGGCTGGTTAAGCTTCAGACTTTCAAGCAGCAGTTCAGCTGAGAGCCATTGGGATGAGGACACAGAAGCTTCTAGTCTGAGGAAACAAGACCAGCTGAGAAGTTGACCAGGTGAGGTTAGCTGTGGCTTGTTCTGCTTCTCTGATCTTCCAGTGTTCACCCCAATATTTGGCTCCGGGTTTGATTTTATTAATAAGACTCTTTAAGATTCATGCTACAACTGTGAGCTCAGTGTTGGAGACACACCAACTCTGAACTCCTCGGTGCTCACACTAGTGACAGCAGGAGGGAGGTCACACCACAGCTGGATTCAGGGGTCAAAATGAAACATGGACATCTGGATGGAGCTAGACATCCAGGGCCTCCAGGGCTGCACGTCAGAGGGCGCCCCCTACAGGGGCTTGTCACTGCTGCACACCCGGGAGTCTTCCACACCTGTACCTCCTTCCTGGTCCCTGAGGACACTGAGGGGTTGGGACTACACACTACTCTACACACAGCACGGTTAGTTTTGGAACAGGGAACTGAAATAATATCGAGGAACATAAATGCTTTTAAGAACTGGAAGCCATGTCAGGTACTCAGCAGGATATTACCAACAGCAGGGGTGACACACTCTCTCTCTGAGCCGCATCCTCTGCACACCCCCTCATTCTGTTCCCACACAGCCTTACAGCCATTGCTATTATTTCCATTCTACCAGGAGGAACCCGAGGCCTAGAAAGGTGAGGATTCATTGGCGGTCACAGCCAGCGGGTGAGGGGAAGGCTTGAGACCCGAGCTCACGCCCATTGCAGGGGGCTGCTGACTTTTCTTGCATGTTCCCTGTGTCCGCTCCCGCAACCTACCCCAACCTGAGGAGGTGTTCCGTGGCTCCTCTGCTGTCCCTCATGGTCTTTGAGAGCTGTGTTCAGGCAGCTGCTGTGGCAGCCACGGCAGGTCGAGAGGAAGTGTGGGGACTGGAGAGTCCTGTCGCTTCTGCTTCTTCCCTTTAAACAAACCCTCCTGGCTGCCTCATCCTGCCCTTCAGAGGCCCACCTCTTGGGGGCTGGGACAGCTGCCTCATCCTCTCCTGAAAGGCAGACAGGGGTGGGAGGAGACATATTTTCCATGCGTTGCCTGTGATCTTGAGGAAGGCAGAATTAGCCCATTTCACAGAGGAAGAAACTGAGGTTCAGAGAAACCATGCAGCTCATTAACAGTAACACCAGACTAAGAACTCCACTCTACTTCCCTGTCTCTTCTCCCATGGTTAAGCCCCCCAGGAGAATCCAATCCCTGACTCTGGGGATAAAAATCCACAGGAGTCCCACAGGGACCTTTGCTAAGGCCACACTGTGCTGTTCTTAGCCACCATGTACAGCCATGGAAAAGGAATAATAAATGCAGACTGCATTGAAAACAGCAGGTGCTCAATAGCTGCACATGTCCCTATGGTGATTGCCCAAAAAGTGTAACTCCAGGCCATTCAAGAAGCTCATTCCCACCTGGCATGCAGAGAGCTCTCCCCAGGATCAGTCACCATCACTGTCTACACCAGGACTCTGTTCCCAAGAGGCCTCCTCCATTATGGGATGTCATTCCCCCCACCCTGCAAGGGACACAGTTGACAGCCTTATAAGGATGTCCTGCTGGGCCACAGGCTAAGGCCTGACAGAGGAAGTGACTTCACATAGTACATAATTAAAGGAGACACCTGCAACCAGACCCTCAGAGGGCCAGCCATGAGCCCCTCCAGGAAGCCAGGAGCCTTCACAGGCACCAGCTCCTCATCCAGCCCCCAGAAAAGCCTTGGCACACAGTAGAGCCCAGAAGCAGCCAATCCTCAGGCTTTATGGGGCTGCCACACTCTCAGAGTTCACATCCTTTTGCCTAACCAGGTATCTCAATGGGACACTCACACTTTGATGCCAAAATGACCAAGGTTTTAAATCCAGGAAAGAAGGAAATGGTAGGAAACAGGGAAGGCAGGAGGGGGGAGAGAGGGAGCCGACACACCACACACACACACACACACACACACACACACACACACATGTGCACACACACACACACACACACACACACACACACACACACACACTGGTCAGTCTTATAGGAGGCTTGGGTCCTCTGCTGTCTAGTGGGCTGCAGGAGCTCATCAGCTGGCCTCTTTGTAGAGGCAACAGATCAAAATCAAATGCAGGCTTTCACACTACTGTGCTGTGTGACCTAGAGCTAGACGCTGTTCCTCTCTGAAGTCTCGGCATCCTCCGCTATATGAGAACAAAGCTCCTACTCCGTGAACTTGGAAATGCACACAAAGTATTCAGCAGGCAGCACATAAATGTTCATGGCATAAACCCTTCCCTCTGGATTCTAGCCTTGCCTGAGTGGGATCCAGGCTGCTCAGACTTGACTGCTCAGGCCAAATGTCCTCCATGCCCCCAACCCCATCCGTATCCCCTAGCTTGGGTCTCATCAGAGTTTGGGACTGCATCCCATAAACCATGGCCAGCCTTTGCCCAGCTCTCAGAGGCCATTTGGGGGAAGCCTCAGGTGACCGAAGGAGAGTGGAGTACAGGGCCTAGGGAGCAAGGGGCAGGAGATATTTTGGGGTTCTTTTGGTATGTGTGCATAGTCACCTCTACTCAGGCAAGTCTGGCCTGGCTTCGAGGCCCACGGCATCCGGAAGGGCTTGAGTCACCACGGTCAACAGGGCTGGGCTGGGAGTGGGAATTGAATCTCCTCGGAATCAGAGCCACGAGACAAAGAGGAAGTGGGGAGTCTTCAGCTGTTCCCAGGGTCACTCACCTCACAGCCCCACGGTGTGCTGTGTGCCTGCGCTTGTCAGCATAGCGGTGAGAAGGTGGCTGCAGTGCATATAGCTGAGAACACACAGGTGGCTAACACCTTCCCAGCAGGCTGTGGAGATGGTGCCAACTGTAAAGTGTTTTCTGTGCAAGCCTGAGGACCTGAGTCCTAGCCCCGGAATCCGGGGGTGGGGTGGGGGGAGCCGTGGGGTGGCGTGCACTCACAGTCCAACCTGGGGAGGTGGAAACAGGGGGTTCCTGGAGCTTGCTGGCTGGCTAGCCTGGATGAACTGTGTCTTGAAGCTCAGTGGGGTCAGGGGGACAGCTGCTGAGGGTTGTCTCTGGCCTCTACAGGCATTCACACGAACGTGGACACACAACACATCTTACCACAGATGACCTAACCGGAACAGAATGGGAGCCGCCAGCAGGAGCCGTAGAAGTTTCTAGTAAAGACAAAAACTGAAAAACATTTTATCCATGTGTGTGTGTGTGTGTGTGTGTGTGTGTGTGTGTGTGTGTGTCCAAGGACAATCAATCTGAAGAGTTAGTTCTCTCCTCCCACCATGTGGGTGGGTCCTAAGGATTGAACTTAGGTCAGAAAGCTTGGCAGCAAGCTCCTTTACTTGCTAGGCCATCGGGCCTGCCCTGAAATCCATTTTAATAAAATATTTGTTCCACTGAATATATCCCAGACATGAACCTGCTTAGCATGTAAGAAATATACAAACACATGACAGGATAATTTATATTTATTTTTTGCATAACTGTAAGTACCGAGGGGAATCACTCATGCCATGGCCTAAATTAACATTTAGGTGAGCAAATGGCGACCACCTCCATCACCTCAGAAAGTGCTGTGGGCAGTGCTGCTCAGGACAGCCAGAGCCAGTGACCACTGGAGCTGAGACAGACCTTCCAGCTCAGACTGTGGGGCCCTGAGGTCATATTCCTCCACAGGCCAGGAAGGTGGCTGAGTGGAAAGCAGAGAGCCAGTGTAGGACAGACAGTATGCAGAGTTGGGGCCTGGGGTGAGAGGGGTGTTTACAGTATGACCTGTTGTGGAATAGAACATTTGTTTAACTATGTAAAGACGTGTTGCATTTGCTTTTACCTTGCCTGCCTAAGGCACCTGATTGGTCTAATAAAAAGCTGGATGACCAATAGCTAGGCTGTAGAGGGATAGGTGGGGCTGGCAGGCAGAAAGAATAAGGAGGAGGAGGAATCTAGGCTTGAGAAATAATGAGGGAGAAAGAGAGAGGGAGACGCCAGGGGCCAGCCAGACATGGAGGAAGCAGGAAAGCAGGACATACAGAATGAAAGAAAAGTCAAAAGCCCCGAGGCAAAACATAGATGAAGAGAGACACATTAAAATAAGTTAAGAGAGCTAGTGGGACAGGCCTAAGCGAAGGCCGAGCATTCATAATTAACAATAAGTCTCGGTGTCGTGATAGGGGCTGGCAATCCACGAAAGCCTGCTGCGACGACCCCACACCAGCTACTCGGCTGCTGTCGCTGCTGTTTCGCTTGTTTACGTCTGGACTCAGGAGCTCACTATGTAGCCCAGGCTATCCTGACAAGCCTAACTCCTAATCTTTCCTGCCTCGGTCTCCCAAGCCCTAGGGTGACAGGTGTGCAGCACCACACCCAGATTGGCATTTTGTTTCCCAGGAAAGATAGAATCCCAGACTCATAGGTGCCATCCTGACACTGAAGTTTGATGAGAAGTGTCTCACTGAAGGCAAAGGAAGGAGAAGGGAGTCTTGGCAGGCACTGCTGTGGGCTGGGGGGCACTCTGACAGGGTGAGCCACGGGCCATGACTGCGGCGTCTGTTCCTTCCACACCCCACTCCTGCTCCCCACCCTGTGCCCAGGAGTGACCTGGAAAGGCCACACGGAAGGCTCCGTGTGTTCTGGTTTCTGTTGGTGGGGCATGTGGGATTGTATGTGCTAACTTGGCCAAGCCATGGTACCAATGATGGTTCAACATTATTCTGGATGTTTCTGTGAGGGTGTTTTGGATTAGATTAACTTTTAGGTCAATGGACTTGGAGCAAAGAAGATGGTCCTCGGAACAGGAGTAGGCCTGATCCAATCAGCAAAAGGAGGGTCTGAAAAGAAGGGCCGGGTGAGAGGTCTGCCGCAGACCGCGGTCTTCCAGTCCCAACTGTCACTTTTTTTCTACTCTCAACCTGCCGGTCCCCCATTCACCATCCCGTCCGGTGTGGGAATTCCCCAAGTCTCCACAGATGTGAGCCCACCCCTAAAACACATCTACTTTCTCTTTCCCCTTCAGTGAGATGCAACAGCCATCACCACCTGAGATTTCCCTGTCTGAAGTTTCTGTCAGGCTCAAACCACAGGCCAAAAACACTAATCAGAGCTGACAACCTCAACTCCTGTTCTGAATGCAGTTGCTTACCAAGATCCAAGCTGGGAGCTGGGAAGCCACCTGAAGAGGGACCGCAGAGGGTTAGTAACCACTGGGAACATTCCAGCAGCAGCCAAGTTCTGTGACCTGCTATCACAGTTTAGCCAGCCCCCAGCAATGCCATGGGGCCTTTGCTCATATTCTTGGAGGAGATGAGGTGCCGGGTCTCCACAGAGCTCTGCCCAGAGGCAGAGAACCAGCAAATCAGTCCCACAGCCGCAGTGCTGGGTGGGTTACTGAGCAGCTGTAGATGACAAACTGGGCTGGCACTGGCTTGTTTGTCCTTTCTGACTTCTGGCATCCCTGGCAGGCGCCGATGAGCCCTAGTGTATTTCCTGTGACTCAATCTCCCCTGTTCCCACACCACCGTGGTGAGTGCCTCTGTCAGTGCCCTGTCCTCTTGCCTCAGGTCTCCTGCTGAGAATGCACAGCCAGTCAGTACAGGGGACCAGCGACACCCTGGGGTCCTGTCCTGGCAGAAGTGAGGATAGCTGCCACTGGAAGACCCAGCTGATAGCCCAGAACCTGAGGTCATTGTCCCATGCTGTTCATCCTCCTCCAGAGTCCCCACCACTTCCGCATTCTCCTTTCCAGGGAGCTATGAGTATCTAGCCATTGTGTCCGGCTTCAGCCCAATGCCACCTCCTGAGGGAAGCCCACCCGAAACCCACGGCCTGAGTCAGCTCATCATGTGGCCATTTAAATGATGACTGTCATTGTACCTATGTTTCCTGTCCCACTGCCTGTTCCTCCTTCTACATCTGAACCAGCACATCACAGGCTGAGTGCCTGCTGAATGGACCACGGTGAGGAGTGAGGAACGGACGGAGGGCATGTTCAAACCTGTGGTCAGTTCCTGGATCGAGTACTTACTGAACACTGGCTATGTGCTGGAACCTAGAGTTACATCAGGGAGCCAGAGAATGGCTTTTGTTGTTTGTACAAGGTGAGGCATGGAATAAACAAGAAAATAAATCTTCCGGATGGTGGTGGGAGCTCATGCCTGAAATTCCAGAACTCCAGGAGACAGAGGCAGGTGGATCTCTGTGAGTTAGAGGACAGCTGGTCTACAAAGTGAGTTCCAGGACAGCCAGAGCCATTACACAGAGAAACCCTGTCTCAAAAAAAACAAAAAAACAAAAACACAAAAATAAACACCACAGCATCCTGAGAGCTGAGGAAGTGTGAGTGTGCATAGGGGTGAGACAGTGAGGGAGGGGAAGTCAGAGGTCAGTTTTGCAGAAGTTCTAGACCAGGAATCTGGGGTTTCATTCTGAAAAGCCAAGAATCATCATATCCAGTATTGACCAACATTCTTTATTTGAGCACATTTTTGATCAGCAGTATCAGAAATCATGAATCTTGTGGTTACAAGGCCATGGGCTTCTCAGTGCGTGGTCTGTCCCTGTCCCCTGAGGGACACCACCATCCATTCCCAGAGGGCTGAGCTGATCAGTCTTGTAGTGCCACCACCAGCTCAGGGTCCCCCAACACCCCAGCTCTGGGAAAGCACTCTGACTCACTTGTGCCTTATCAGAAAGTGCCCATCTCTGGGATGTCCACCCGGGGAAGGCAGTGAGGGCTCCGCCCCCGGGTGTCAGAAGAGTTCCAAGTTGCCCGCTGTCCCCACCCTGCTCCATTCACAGGATGCCAGAAGCTTATGCTAGGAATAAGGACAGCAATTGTCTGCTTCCCGGCTCCAGCTTCTGCTGGCAGACTAGCTCAGGGTCTCCATCTGCAGAACATATTACAGTATGCTTCCTTTTTTTGCCATGGTTTTCTTCAAGGCCTCCACTGACCTCCAGATTTTTCTCTCACCCCTGAAGACTGTGGCCTTTGCAATTTAGACATATTGACCACACGAGGTGGGAGTGGAGAGGCCAAACCCAGTAGTGGGGGTAAGAAACAGCTGGTGGTCTGCAGCCACAGAGCCCATCACAAGGGCCACAGATGGGAGGGTCCTTGATGGATAATGGGGGCCCAGCAGGGCTTGACCTGGGGTTATGGCCTAAGGGAATCAGATGAGAAAAGAGAGCCCTAAGCATCTTGGGTAGACATGTGAACTGGGGTTTCTCAAACCCCCATGGTGTGTGTGTTGGGGGGGAGGGGCTGGAGAAGCAGCAAAGAGACTCCAGAGGCCTGTGTTCTCCAGGGAATGGAGGACCACCTCTGGCTTCTGGGCATCTACAGGGGAGATGATTAAACAGAAATGGGCAGAATCCAGCCTGCAGTGAACAGCTGTAACATCTGGCCTGGAGCTTTGCAGCCACAATGCCATCCCCAGCAGAGTGGCGCTGTCTTCAGAGACCTAAAGCCAGGGGCAGCCATAAGCATGGATAGCTCCCAACCCCAGGTGTGCAAGAGAAATGCCATTTCAGGTTTGTCCCTTGTGGTTCCAGGGGACTTCCCTGCACCCTGACCACAGACCAGCTCAGTGAGAAAAGCCTGTTCCTCAGGCAGCAGATCCAGGAGACAGGCTTTGAAATGCATGAGAAAGAAAGAGAAGGCGCTGCAGACAGTGAGCTGGAGGCCCAAGGGGACCCCTGGAGGCCACCCTTGCTTGCTGCCTCCTATTAGATTACAGAAAAGAATTGCTCGATCAACTTGTAGGGTCCTAGCAGCAAGTGACAGCAACAGCCTGTGGGGAAGGCCCAGCCCAAAGGGAAGTCCCCAGCAGGACTCAGAGGATTTGAACCGTGCTGTTGGTCAAGGTGGGTGGCAGGGTGGTGACGTTGGCAGAGTGTGTGTTGGCCCAGTCTGGGAAGGTGCCCAGCTGGAAGATGCTCTGTGCCCAGGTATTCATGGCCAGGCTGAGCAGCAGGACGCCCATCAGGTTCATCAGGAGGCCGGTCCGCACCTGCAGTGGAGACTGAGTGAGCAGAGCAGCACAGCCCCTCAGAGCAGACGGGAGATGGTGGCTCAGTCCACAGCTGGTGGCCCGCAGCTGGCAGCCCACAGCTGGCAGTGCTGGAGCCAGTTACAAGTGTAGGACATAGATGCTTCCCAGCACCCAGGTTGGCCCCCAGGCCAAGTGATCTCCTCCACAGAGGGTCTCTAGCTGCCAGGCATTGAGTTATGCCCATTAACCATAAAGATCACTTCAACAAGGTTGTCAATTCCCCTTTAAGACAGAGAAAGGCAAGCTTATCCAATGGTCCCATTTGATCTTAGGCCCCTTCCCATATTCAGCGTGCCCATGTAGACACACACGACACTGGTACACACACTGGAGGTCCAGTTAAGGAAATTCTTCTCAAAGAGAAGAATTGAGACAGGGTTTCATGTAGCCTAGACTAGCCTCACATTCACCATGTAGCTGAGGCTGGCCTTGAACTCCTGATGGCCAACAACTTGTCTTTGTCTCCCAAGAGCTGCTATTACAGCTGATTTTCTATATCCTGCCTAGCTAATGTTTCCATCAACGTGTTTAGACAGCGCCTTGGTCTGTGACTTTCTCTGTTCTGTTTCTGTGAAACTGCATGAAGTTGCACACTGCAACATGCATTTGGGGTACCCGAAATCTGTGTTCCTGGGCCATGTTCACTTACATTTGGCTCCAGAATAAACCTTCTCTTCTCCTCACTGAGGTAAGAGCTGTTTTTGCTTTAACAGCTGCAAGTTCAAGGCCAGCCAGGGTCACAAAGTGAAGACATCTCAATTGTTTCAGGCCTGCTTCCCGGAAACTCAGACCCCACATCTAATAATGTCACCACCCCCGCCATGGCTCCTCGCAAGGCTGGTGAGTCATTTTCACAGAAGGGCCATTTTGTCCATCCCATCACTCTCTTTCGATCCCCAGTACCTTGTATCATTTTTTCACTTAACAATTATGAAATTCAGATATTTTTAACACATGAGGAGTAGTCTTCTAGTTGGCCTCCAGCCACAGAAAGCACCCTTCCTGCACTGCTGCCCCCCAGTGGCTGGAACCCAGATTACACTGGGCAAACCCAACTATGAAAGAGGCCTGGAGGCACTTCTTTCCTCTGCCTCTTCCTCGCTCTTCCTCTGTCCCCATTTATGCTGTTGGGGTCTCATGTCTGGTTCGGTAGGCTGACCTCAGCTGTGTGAGCTGAGGATGCATGGGGTGGTGGTGGCTGGGGACAGGGGAAGAGGAGGAAGAAAAACTCAGAGAAAAAGGAGAATAGAGGAAGAAGAGAATGGAGGGAGAGGAGGAGGTGAGGAAGAGGAAGAATAAGGTTTCAGTTTCAGATGTTTCAGCATCCAACGGGGGCATGGAATAGACTGGCCATGCTGGCTCCTCTTCCAGGCCACTGCTGGGAAGGCCCACACTTACCATGTCTTTGACCAGCAAGTGTCCACTGGCGAAGGCAATAGAGTTGGGGGGTGTGGAGACCGGCAGCATGAAGGCATAGGAGCAGCCGACTGTGCCAGGGATCATCAGGTACAAGGGGTGCACGCGCAGCCGGATAGCCTGGCCCAAAGAAGTCACAATTAGAAACTGAGACTGTTGGAAAGAGAGCATCAAAGACATAGAGATGGTCAGAGTGACAGAGAACAGTAGAGGCACATGAGGAGAGGGACAGACACAGAGAAATGTAGCCAGACACAAACGCAGGACAGGCACTCCTAGAGAAACAGAAGAACCTTCTTAAGGCCAGTGACGACAGGGCCACACTGCATTTTACCAGGGAGCAGGCAAAAAAATTTATTTAGAACACCCCTTCCCACGTGAGTGAGCTTGCGGTCTTAGCTCCTCCAGAGTAACTGATCCAGAGGTCTGATGGGACCCAAGACACTGCATATCTCATATACTCCTAGATGCCCAGGCTGTAGCTGGTCCAGGGTCGTAGGCCAAGAACTAAGGCCCACATAACCAGGCTTGGCCCTGCTCTTGGCTACACTATCCTAGAAGTTGCCATGGGCCACCTTTGGTCAGAGCCTGGATGGAGCTGAGAGACCAGGGGGGTGTCCCCCTGGCAAGCATTGCCATGTTCCTGAGATGGAGAGTTCAGTATGAGTTGGTTTCAGGTTCTACCTGCCGGACCCAAAGTGTAGACATTTTCTTGACAGGCTCTACCATCATCCCCAGTCAGTAAATATTTTGATTTTGATGAGAAGCCATATTTAAGAGCAAATGTCCTTTGCTGGTATCTTTTCTAGAAGAGCAAATGTCCTTTGCTGGTATCTTTTCTAGAAACTCCTAGTTACAGACTTGACAGGCTTGGAGCTTCCTTCCCTCCTCCATACCACCTCACACCATCCCTATTTCCACCTATTACCAGGTATCCTAGACTCTAGAACAGGGTCTGATTAACCCAGTCCCACTCCAAAAGGGCCTGAGGACTCCCGGATGCCCCGCGGAGGACAATTTGCTCTCATCCAGCACCGCTTCCAGTGCCCACGCTCTTTCGCCTAGAACTCCCAGGTGAACCTTGTCTTGATATAAGTGGCCTGTGCATACAAGGGAGGACCAGTGGCCCTGCTGGTGACCACCTTCTGGAACTGTCTGCGTGTCCATTAGGACAGCGCTTAAACAGTCTATCCATTCACAGCGGAATCTGTTTCAGGGGTTGAAAAAACAAAACACATATAGGCCTGTGGTGGGTGGAAGATGGGGAATGCTGATACCCCAGAATGTGCAGGGCAACCCTCCTTGAGAAAATTCTTGATCTAACACAGGAGGCAACAGTTTGGCTGTTTGGACTTTCTTCTTTGCTGGTCTGGCAACTCGAGTGACCCAAACTTGACAATCTTTCTCTCCCTAAGAAACACAGCATGGCCTCATGGGTTACTTCTCCCATAAAGGAAATTGCTGCGCTTTGAGAATTACCCCACTTTGGTGTTCCTTTAAGGAAGATGGCCCTGTCATTTACAAGCAGGCTCTGCGGTTCAGACTCTCTGCGAATTCTAGAAGCAAGCAGGGCAGCTGGAGCTGCCCGGGGAGGCTCCATTGCAGGGGACTCTAAGTTGGGAGTTAGGCCAGAGGGTCCCTTCACCCTGCCCCACGGGGATCCTCACCAGCTCGGCTAGGACAGGCAGGAAGATGATAATGGTGGCCGTGTTGCTGGCAAACTCAGTGAAGAAGGCAATGACCACAGTGATGAGCAGAACGGCCAGCACCGGGGGCACGTGTTCCAGGGGGTGCAGCTGCCCGCCGATCCACGCTGACAGCCCCGACTCCTGTGGGCAGACATGCCTTCAGTCTCGGTCCAACCAGTACCACCCTTCACAGACAGCCACTAGTGCAAACTCCTCCGCCACATGCTCTACGGGCCGTAGCCCAGACCCCTGCGATCCCAGGATCCATTCGGCTAGAAAGCAAATTCCATTTGGGTTCAGTGCCCAAAGTTACAGCTTGAACGGGAGAGGGAACCAGATAGATCTTTATGGCTAAGTCTCATTTCTCCAATGACAGTCATCACTTAAAATGCCTGCTATTCCTTCCATAAAAGATTAACTATTGTTACTACATGGTGGCACATTAATATGTATAAAATATATTATATCCCATATACTATTCATAATATAAAACATATGTAATAGTTAGTTTTAATTGTCAACTTGACGCACTCCAGAACAGTGGTTCTCGACCTTTCTAATGCTGTGATACTTTAATACAGTCCCTCATGTTGTGCTGACCCCAACCATAAAATTATTTTCATTTCTACTTCATAACTGTAATCTTGCTACTGTTATGGATCATAATGTAAATATCTGTGTTTCCTGATGGTCTTAGGCGACCTTGTGAAAGGGTTGTTCAACCCCAAAGGGGTCTCATCCCCCAGGTTGAGAACCACTGCTCTGGAACCACCTGGAGAAGAGTCTTACTAGGGATTGTCTAGATCAGGCCGGCCTGTGGGCAAGTGTGTAGGGGATTGTTTTAATTATGTCAGTTGATGTGGGAAGAAACAGCCCACTTTGGGCAGCACCATTCCCTGGGCTTGGGTCCTTGGCTATGCAAGGGTAGGGAGAGCAAGCTGAGCACAAGAACACATACAGTCTTGCTCTCTTCTGACTATGGCAAAATGGGACCAGCTCCCGGAAGCTCCTGTTTGACTTCTCTGCTATGAAGGGCTACAGTGTAATTGTGAATGGAAACAAACCCATTCTCCCTTAAGTTGCTTTTCTCAGGGTATTTTTTTTAAATCACATCAACAGGAAAGGAAACAGAGACAGCATGTGTCTAATATATCAAATATGATACAATGTGATTAATGATAGACTTCTGAGCAGCCTGATGGATTTTTATCACAATGACAATAACATAGAAACCAACGTTAACATGGTATCGTTAGTCACCATCCTAAGAATCCCCGTTATCAAGGCTGGGCACCTACTGGCACCTGCTGGCACCTGCTGGCTCCTCCCTACCATCCTGTCCCTATTTTACCAAAGAGGAAAAGTCCTTGTGACTTGCCCATGGCCCCATAGCAGTGGCTGAGATACCCGTATGAACTTCTAGAAAGTTCCCTACCCTTTCCATCTTCCTCTGGAGGAGCTGGTCTGTCACTTGACTCTTAATTAAGAGCAATGCCCACCTGGGTGTGGTAGCTCACACCTATAATGTCAGTACTTGGTAGGTGGAGGCAGGAGGATCCCCTGGCAACATAGAGAGTACCAGGCCAGCTTGGTACTGTCTCAAAGCGAACAAACAACATAAATCAAAGCAAAATGAAACAAAGGAAGAACAATGTCCAAAGTGGACTGTGGCTTCCATGGCACAGAATTTCAGGCGCGCACCCTGCCCCTCCCCCCCCCACTTCTCTCTAACCAATGCTACACAAATGTCAGGGTACCCTCTCTACTGACCCCTCTAGGAACTATCTTGGTTAACAATGTATCACGCACACACTCTCACCATCAGATATATCCAGGCCAGCCTCCTTAAGACCTCAAAGCTGCTGATTCCTCAAACTCCTTGCCGCCCCCTGGTGGTGCCACTCAGCAATATCTGGATAACAGTGCAGCCAGCAGGGACCCCCAGCCCCACCTTGGGGCTTTTTCTGAGAAAGGTAACAGAGCTGTAGGTTCAGGAGCCAATCCAAGGCAGAGCTGAATGAGGCCCAAACGCTGAGAATTAAATGCCTTCCTACCATTGCCTGGTAACAACCTGGCACCCTCAGGTGCAGGGTACATCATCCATGAAAGGTGCTTGATGCCTGCTGTGTTGAGTGAAACATTCACCGCTCATTCTAAAGTTATATTTATTATTGATTTATTTACTTTTGCAATACTGGACACAGAATCCAGGACTTCACGCATGCGAGGCAGGTGCTCCACCACCAAGCTCTACCTGAAGGTCAGACTTTCCTTTTTACTTTGAGACTAAGTTGCCCAGGCTAACCTTGAACTCACTCTATAGCCCAGGCTAGCCTTCACCTTTTGATCTTCCTACCTCAGTCTCCTGAACAGCTGGGATTGCATGCCTGGGTCACCATATCTGACTTCAGAACCTGACATTTCTCCATTGATTCTGGGTCACAGCAGTTATCTAGACAGAGCAACACATTAGCTTCTCTAATTTACTTTAGAAGTTATTTTCAGGGCCCGAGTAATAAGAGCTTAAGAAGCTATGTGTGGTGGCTCATACTTTTAATCCCAGCACTTGGGGAGTAGGAAACAGGAAGATTGGGAATTCAAGGCCAGCCTTGGCTACATAGCAAGTTTCAAGCCATCCAGGGCTGCAAGAGTCCCTGTCTAAACAAACTTAAAACCAAAGAACCAAAATCAAAACAAAAACAAATGACAGCTTAGACATTTTTCACTCCAGGAAAGTCCTTGTAGAGCTTAGGCACTTTCTGCAACCTGCAACGTTCTGTGAGAGGCTGGGCCAGCCCTCCCTGCTACAGGGAATGCAGGGCAGCTGGTGTTCCCTCAAGCCATGGCCTGGCACAACACGCACAAAGAGACTGGCACAATTAACCAGAGAGGCACTGCTGAGAGAGACTGTTAATGACCAGGCGAGTGGCCAATCAAGAGCTTCCTGTGGCCAGCCTCTGAGTGAGAGGCCTCTTGCCGGCATCCCAGTGCCTGGACTTGGGCTCCTCAATGGAGGGACTCTTTTTCCTCTAAGTTCCCTACGGTTCTGTTGGAGACACTAAAGGGATTTCCCCCAGCCCTTTTCAATTCCCTGAGGAACAGTGGGCTTTGTTTCCTTAGAAACACAACCCCCAGAATTCCCAGGGAGGCCAGAGACCAGCAGCAGCCAGAGGCAGCATGGGTAGACCTAAGGGGAGGTGCTTCCCAACTAACCCCTTCCTGCTGTGTTGTTCTGGGTTAACTCCCTTCCCTGTGCCTCAGTTTCCTTATCTGTAAGCCAGAGGTCACAAGGGAGAAAAGTAGCTGATCTAAAATGCATAGTAAAGTATCTGGACACCGTGAGTGCCATGTGACCAGCTGTCATTAGCGGTCACCAGGTGCCTGTGGGGGGATCTCAGAACTGACTGATCAGTGCCTGACCGACTGTCTAGGGTCTCTTCTCTAGAGACCCAAAGGTGACCAGCAGACCAAGGCCACTTTGCAAAGGTGGATGGAGGGAGACTGAGCTACCAGGGGAGTCTCTCTTCCCCATTTTTCTTCAGCTAGATCCCCTCTCTTTGCTCTCCTCACTACACAATGTGGACATGTTTCTTAAGGAAGACTGAAGTCCAGGGTTCAAAATGCAAAGTCTCCTGGTGAGGGACTAGGAGCTGGACAGACAGGCAGACAGAAAGAGGGGCCACAGATAACAAGAGTGACAAGCTTCCACTTCTTACTCACCTCCTGACCTGAGCCCAAAGCCCCAAGGTCTGGTGGGCTTTTCCTCCTGAGAGTAGCCCTACCTTGCCAATAGACCAGTCCAACAAGTTCAAGGCTAGACCAGGATATGCTTACCCCCAAATGGTGGGCCTGCCAGCCTCCCTGTCTTTGTTCAAACAGACCAACCCTCAGAGGGGGAGGGGAGCCTCCTTAAAGCCCTTTAAACCCCTAGCCCTCAGGGAGAGACTGGATTTTAGCCTCCCAAGTCCCTGCTATGCTCTTGCTCTGCAGGGGTTTCTCTCTCTGTCTCTGTCTCTCTGTCTCTGTCTCTGTCTCTCTCTCTCTCTGCATGTGTGGGCATGCGTGCGTTCATGGTGCGTGTTTCCTCGCCCCTAATAAAAGCCTTCTTTTACCGGCTGATTCTGTCTGCCGCCGTCATCTGTGTCTGAGATTTTCCCTGCTGCTGCTTGTGCTCAACTCTTTCCCTGCCTTTTAATTCTTTAAGTGGCAAAGAAAACGAACCTAATCAAGGCCCCAAGAATGTAACACTGGGGCCCTGGGAAATCTCTCCAAAGGCCTCATAAAACACAGTAGACCCAGCTCTGCGAACTAATTCTTAGAAGAGACAAAGCAAGTTTGAGTAAAGAGAAAGCTGTTGGGTGTGTGTGAGCATTTAACCGTTGCAGCACTTAAGAGCTCTGTGACCTTACATAAGTTACTTAATGTCTCTGCTCCTCCATTTCTTTAAATGACTGTGAAGATTAAATGGATGCATGGAAAAATGGCCATCCCTGTCTGTAAGCACCAAAAAGGATTTATCTGTTAAGTAATCTGATAAGCAATAGAGTGTTTTCCTCAATGCTGGGCATTTTCCCAAGTATTTTGCTAATATTAATTTAATTTCCATGACCATGCATGAAGAAGGTAGTGCAATCGTTCCCATTTCATGGTTGAAGAAACTGAGGGACAAGGAGCTTGTGCTGACTGGTTTTATGTCACCTTGATACATGCTAGAATTATCTGAAAGGAGGGAACCTCCATTGAGAAAATGCCTCCATGCTGAAAGGCATTTTCTTAATTAGTGATCAATAAAGGAGGGTCTAGCCCATGGTGGGTGGTGCCATCCCTGGGCAGTGGTCCTGGGTTCTGTAAGAAAGCAGGCTGAGCAAGCCAGGGGGAGCAAGCCAGTAAGCAACACCCTCCATGGCCTCTGCATCAGCTCCTGCCTCCAGGATCCTGCCTATGAGGGTTACTGTCCTGAGTTCCCTCGGCGATGGACTGTTTCCTGGAAGTGTAAGCTGAAATAAACCCTGCTTTGGTCATGGTGTTTCATCATAGCGATAGTGACCCTGACTAGGATGAAGCTAAAAGACACGTTCTGAGCCCAGATGAGGAACCTCAGCCATGTTCTTAGGCTTGTACCACCATCGCCAGGGCTAACATTCACACGTAAGAACCAGCTCTGATTTCCAGGGGAGAGTGGCTGACGGAGGAGCACACGTCTCTGTCCGATTCCGGGATTCACTGCCTCTGACTTAACCTCAAGCTCCCAGAGGTTACGTGGTGGGTGTGACTTACACGATTTACACACACCAAGGCACCAGAGCAAGACCAGACACAAGACGCTCACCTGCCAGCAGCTATGGCAGCTGCGAGGTTGCGTGTGCTCATGGCAATGGCAGGGATCCACTCTCTTCCGGAAACTTCGCTGGGGTGTTAGCATGCTCAAACTAGTCCCTGGCTCAACATGGGCCTTCTGGGCACTGGGATGGCTGACCTTCAAGTCAACTCAACTGGACTTGAAATCACCATGGAAACACACCTCTGGGAGTATCTATGAGGATAGTTCTGGAAATTTTTCACTGAGAAGACTCATCCTCTGGGCTGGAATCCTGACTGAACAGAAGGAAAGTGAGCTGAATACCTTCCCCTTTCTCCTTTCTGACTGTGGACACCATGTGACCAGCTGCCTCAGGCTCCTGCCACCATGTCCTCCCTGCTGCCATCATGGACTGCATCCTCGAACCACGAGGCAAAGCAAATTCTTCCTTCAGCGGCTTTTGCTAGGTCATCTGTCACAGTACTGAGACAATGACTACGACGAGCACCATTGAGTGTCAGGCCACTCCCGGTTGTCCAGACCAGTGGCGGGGACAGTTGGCTTCACAGTTTCAAGAGGGAGCGGGCACCAAGAGGCAAATGGTTATTTGGGAGTGACTGGGTGCTAAGAGCAAGAGGGACAGGGTCAGGGAGCAGAGCTTTAGGGACAGGGCCCCAGTCTCTGAGGAGTCAAGACCTGAAGAGTGAGGACTCAGATGGCAGGGGAAGTTCATTAGAGAAAGTCCGGGGGTGGAAATGAGTCTGACGGGGTTGAAGAAGAGCAAGGGGACAGTGGACTGCCCCGAGAAGGGAGAGGGAGGTGGGTACAACAGCGGGAGAGGGGGAGGGAGGGAGGCAGGGGCTGGGTGTGTACGGTAAGGGAAGCCTTTAGACTAGTGTGGAAGTATACGGGGCGTCTAGGGTGCGCTCTGCAGCAGGTGGCCTGAGGAAGTGCTGCTATGGCTTCTGGGTAATCCACATGTCCCCGCCCACCTATGCTCCAGCCAGGGATCCTCAAGCCTCAGGTGGCCCGACTGCAGCCTGGTGAAGGGCCTGGACAGGGTCCAGAAGCCAGAGGTATCACAAGCATCTTGGTGGCTCCTGGGCCAGATTTTGCCGCCTGAGGACAGAGGCTGGGGTGAGGGGCAGCTGGTAGACAAAGGCCCCACTGAATGGAAACCCTGGCCGACTGCCCAGCACTGGCCTCCCAGCATGCACTACGGCCCTGCATCCCAGCCCAGGGGCAGTGCCCCACGACCAATCCCCCAGCTTGGTGAAGCCTCTGGGGCACAGGTTCTCCAGCAACCCCAGCCCCAGGGCCAGGCTGCACCCAGTTCCTGTAGCAAAAGGAGCTTTAAACACTGAATTCTGCAGCCTGAGCTGCCCCATTACCCTCCACTGGCCCTTTCTCTAATGTCCCCTCCAAATAGCCAGCTACGTCGGGCTGTGTCCCGAGTATTGTCTCATTTTATAACACTATGTGACAACTCTAGCAGGTGGCTGCCCTGTCATTCCCATTTTATAGACAAGGAAACTGAGACCCAGAAGATTTAACAACTTAACCAAGGTCACACACAAGAAAATCTGTGATTCTAATGGAGACAGTCTGGTCCCACTGTGTGGCCTGACCCTCCAAACCTGAACAACATGCTACTTCCTCCAGGAAGCCTTCCCAGATATACCATGTGTCTTAAGTTAGAGTTAAGAGACACCATGATCACAGCAACTCTTATAAAAAAATTTAATTGGGGTGGCTCGCTTACAGTTTCAGAGGTTCAGTCCATTATGATCATGAAGGAGCATGGCAGCATGCAGGCAGACATGGTGCTGGAGCTGAGAGTGCTACATCTTGCATGCAACAGGAGGTCGACTGACTGTCACACTGAGGGAGGCTTGAGAAAAGAGACCTCAAGGCTTGTCCCCACAGTGACACACTTTCTCCAACAAGGCCACACCATATAAGAAGGCATTTCAGCCGGGGGTGGTGGCACACGCCTTTAATCCTAGCACTCGGGAGGCAGAGGCAGGCGGATCTCTGTGAGTTCGAGGCCAGCCTGGTCTACAAAGTGAGTTCCAGGAAAGGCGCAAAGCTACACAGAGAAACCCTGTCTCGAACCCCCCCCCCCCCCCCCCCCCGCAAAAAAAAAAGAAGGCATTTCAGCCGTCCTTATTTCAGAGACACCCTTAGCTGCCAGTGGTTTTGAATGCCTGAGGTGGAGTGAATTCTCAAGTGCTTGGCCTGAAATCTCTTGTACGCCGCCCTCCCCTGGCTGAGCAAACAGGGGGAGCAATTGGCCTCTCCTGTCTTTGTCTCCTGTCTTTAAAATGGGGACAGCAGCTGAGGACGTACCTCAGATGTACAATGTCCTGGGTTTGATCCCCAGGACTACATAAGACAGACATGGTGGCACATGCCTGTGGTCCCAGAATTTGGGAGGTGGAGGTAGAAGGTTCAAAGTTATCCTTGGCTATGTAGCACCTTTGATGACAGACTTGTCTACATGAGACCCTGTCTCAGCAGGATGGGGTGGGACGGGGTGGGATGGGACAGCAGCAGTGAGTAGTCTGTGTGTGTGTGGAGGGGGGATGGTCTGTGTGGGAGGGTGGTCTGAAGATGAGTCACTACTTGGGAAGCACCTCAGCTCAGCATCCAGGTTCTCTCAAGGGTACAGTGAGGCTTCTAGACTTCAGAACCAAGTTCAATTTCGGCCTCTGCTCCTATGTAGAGCTCCTGGAGACTTAATTATCCCCTGCCTCACTTTCCCTACCTAGAAAAAGGGGATAGAAACTTCACTTCCATCTCAGGGCCAGAGGTCAGGATTAAATGAGATGGTGCCTGGGCTGCGCTGCTGGGGTCAGGGCTGGCTCACCCAACCTCACAGGTGAGCAAGCACAAGGCTGAAGCTTGAAACTGTACCTGTGGGCTTCCCTCGCCTGCCCTGGTCCCAGCCTGCCTCTGAGCTCAGTGTCAGGAATCATGAAACCAGATCAGGAGCCACATTGTTGTTAAGGAGCCACCTTGTTATACATTGTTATGTATACATTGTTACGTCTTCGTACCTTCCAGGAATACGTTTGTTTCCCAAACCTGAACAACCCTGCAAAACATGTTTTTCATTCTGCACTGAATGCATGAACCCATAATGTATGACTGTCCTTTGCCTTGTGAAAGTATGTTTTCAAGATACCTTGGTCGATACCCATGACCACCTACCTCAGGATGTATGACTCCCCTTCCCCATATAAGGGACCTCAAAAAGGCAGTGAGGGGCTGCTCTCTGAAATCCCGACTTACGGTGAGCCGGCTGGCCCGTCTGGGGTGGACCTCTAAAATAAAGCTTGCTCCAGTGAGACACTTGTGGAGTTGGCCTTTCTCCTCACATATTCAGATTTAACAGAATGGCATTCAGAATGGCATGTGTTAGTCACCATCGATATCTAGGCTTCATGTCACTAGCATTGAGGGCAGACTTTAGAGTCAGACTGCCTGGATTTCAACCCCAACTCCACAGCTGCTGTGTGACCTTAGGCAACTTACTTTCCCTCTCTGTGTTCTGACTTTGTTGCACTAAATGGGGGTAACAGCAGCATCTGCCTCAGAGGTTTGTGGGGAGCCTCCCTAGGGCCATATGTCAGAAGTGAGGTGACTCATGAGCTCTGTGTTACCCCAATACTAGAGCTAGCCTTGGTGCCTGCTTATTAAGGGATCCCAGGGGCTGTACCAGACCTGCTCACCCCCTTTCTCCACCACCAGGCATGAGGGTAGACCCACAGGCTAGAACCAAGAATTGTCCTAACCTGGGTGACAGACCCCGGCTGTCTCTTCACTTGTTCCCTGGAGCTGCAGTTGGAGGCTGCTCACACTTTCCAGCCCCACAGCTCCAGGCCCTACTCAACAGAACACCACTTCCCCTGGGTCCACAGTTGCCCACAGATCCTGGGCTGCAGTCCTCACCCTTCTCTTGCACAGTCCCCTTCCTCTGAAGCCCACAACCTCCATTCTTCTCTGGCTCCTCCCTTGCCACAGTGGCCCCTGCTCCCTGGCGAAGCCTCCCTTCCTCTGGTGTCTACAGCAGCTCCTCCAGGCTTTCACTTCACAGTGCCTACTCCTCCCTGGCCAGCAGCCCCTCCCTCCCTTCCTGCAGCCCCCTGCTCCTCCCAGCCCACAGTCCTCCCTCCTCTAGTTCAGTGCCCCCACGTCACCCCAGTTCTCACCTCACAGCCTTTGGCCATGGCGAAGCCACCTCCCAGGAGAAGGATGATATTCCAGGGCACTGTCTCCTGGGCTTTCTTCCAGCTCAGCAGGGGC
Source organism: Peromyscus attwateri (assembly GCA_902168425.1). Taxonomy (NCBI): domain Eukaryota; kingdom Metazoa; phylum Chordata; class Mammalia; order Rodentia; family Cricetidae; genus Peromyscus; species Peromyscus attwateri. The sequence continues at coordinate 8,938 of CABHPP010117651.1, read as the reverse complement.
TCAGTCTCTGAGTTGGGAGCTAGGTAGAGAGAGGGACCCAGTCTGGCTCGGGCTCAGGGCTGCTTGACTGTGGGGAGGGATGGCAGCCCTGAACCCTTATCTTTGTGGGGACTTCCAGGGACCCCAGGAAGCCAAGCCTGCTTCTAACATCTACTTTGGGGCTTTAGGGAAAAACCTCAGCCCTCACTCCAATCAGAATGGAAATCATTTTCAAGGTTCCTGTAGTTAAGGATATTCTGGACCCAGGCTCTCCACATGCCTGGTTTAAATGTCTCACCAGCCTTTCCGGCAAAGGGCTATTTTTGTCCTCATTTACAAGAGAAAAGGCTTTTCTCTGTGTTTGAATGTGGGGACTGGGAAGCCAGGAGAAGTGGTTTGGCTCTCGGTCCTGAATGCCCATTCTCTAAGAAGAGAGGAGGTCTCTGTACAGCCTTCTGGGTCCCAGACTGCAGCCCAGGAGGTCTGTGGGGACCACTTCTGTGGGCCCAGAAGTGCTGGATTTGGTCTTTTGGTTTAGAATGCCCTTTCTCAAAAACAAAGGGCAAAAAGAGGAAGGAAATTGAGAAAAATAAACCTCAGGGTCCTCGATCCAATGGCATTGTGGGGTGACTACTATTTCCTGGAAAGTGGCACTGGACAGCAGTGGCTACAGTGGGGTAGGTGGGCAGCAAACAACTGGCCCTGGGTTTGGAGGGAGTTGGGCTGTGCTCTGTAGGCCCGACCTGGGATTGGGAGGAAACTGTAGTGCCGAAGGAAAGACAGGTAACAGCCAGACTTGGGACATCAAGTTAACATCCCCTCTATAAGCTGGGTACCTTGGGCCAGTGACTCCACCTCTCTGAGCCTTGATTTCCTCATCTGCAAGATGGGATGGCAACACTTCCTTCAAGGACTCAGGAGTGTGAGGGGCTTAGCCCACAACAAGCCCTGGTTCTTCATCTGACCAATGCATCCCACATTTCCACCATGTGCTTAATGCTCTTCTTGACACAGAAAGTGTATGGAGACCAACTAACTCTTTCCTTGGAGAACAGACATACCCCAGGGAAGACAGATAATAAATAAATACATATCAAAGATGGAAAATATCATGTGTTGTAAGGAATAATCAAATAAGTAATAGAACAGAGAGATGGGAAGGAGGTGCTTCTGGACGGTGTATTCGGGGAGGGTTTCTCTGGAGAGGTGGCATTTGGGCAGAGCTCTGAATGATGTAGTTGAGTAAGCCAGGCAGACATCTGGAGGAAGAGCTGGTTGGGCAGGGAAGAAACAAGAGCTATATACTGGTCATCATCATTGCCATTGTCCTCACCAACAGCACCATCATCATAGCTGTCACCATTACCATCAACATCATCATCAACACTATCATCACCATCATCATCTCCATCATCAACACCATCATCACCATCACTCATCACTATCACCATCATCAACATCATCATCAACACTATCATCACCATCTCCATCATCAACACCATCATCAACATCATCACCACCATCATCACTATCATCAACATCATCAATACCATCATCCCCATCATCAACATCATCATCACCATCACTCATCACTATCACCATCAGCAGCAGCAGCAGCAGCATCATCACCATCACCATCATCAACGCCATTGTCAACATCATCGTCAAAATCATCACCACGATCATCATAATCACCATTGCCATCATCATCTGCCTCTCCACCACAGCACAGTACCCAGCTACTGAGGCCTTAGGCCAATACTGACTGACTATTAAAGAGATACACGTAAGTGCTGCTGAGACCCATGAAGGGAAGGCAGTTGGTGTGATAAGGACACTCACGTGGCCTGGTTTCTGTAGCTTATCTCTTTTTAACTAGGCCTGTGATCTTTTTTTTTTTAATTTATTTATTTAGTATACAGCATGTATGACTGCAGATCAGAAGAAGGCACCAGATCTCATTATAGATGGTTGTGAGCCACCATGTAGTTGCTGGGAATTGAACTCAGGACCTCTAGAAGAGCAGTCAGTGCTCTTAACCTCTGAGCCATCTCTCCAGCCCCAGGTCTGTGATCTTTATCAGGTGACTTCTTCCCATGGAAACCCAGGGGCCCCTTGCCACGGCTCCATGGAGATCCTGCTCCATAGAGAAACACTACAAAATGTTGCCTCAGTCACATCTGTGTGAACCAACTGGTAGCCCAAGGATGGCCATGCATGGAGTCTCCATCCCTGCCACACACTAATTCCCCAAACTCCGGACTGACAGCCCTCTGCAGAGGGGACAGGGTAACTTCATCAACCTGACCGATCACACTAAGTGGCTTCATGCTACTGTTATGGCCCCATGTATTGGCTTTGCAATTTGAATTATTTGGCAATATCTTAAACTAGGGAGATTTCATGCAGAAATCTAGATTCTTTGCTTCTCAGAAAAATCAGATGGAAACTAGTTCACTTTTTGTGTATTGTGACAAGCAGTAAAAACAGTGACATCTTCCCCAGAAAGTGGAATTGTCAGGCGTGAATGTGAACAGACCTTGATGTGCTTGGGGCTGGAGGTCCAGCTTGACTGGCTTTAGGATCACCATGGCAACACACCTCTGGGTATGTCTGTGAGGGTGTTTCCAGAGAGGTTTAACTAAAGAGGGAAGACCCGCCCTAAATGTGGGCGGTGCCATCCCATATAAGACCCACCCTGAATGTGGGCAGTGCCATCCCATATAAGAGCCACCCTGAATGTGGGCGGTGCCATCCCATATAAGACCCGCCCTGAGTGTGGGCGGTGCCATCCCATATAAGACCCGCCCTGAGTGTGGGCGGTGCCATCCCATATAAGACCCACCCTGAGTGTGAGCGGTGCCATTCACATAAGACCCACACTGAGTGTGGCAGCACCATCCCATGAGGTGGGGTTTGAGATTGAATCTAAAGGAGAAAGCGAGCTGAGCTCTTTCTTCATATCTCTGTGCTTCCTGACTGCGTATCCGATGTGACCAGCCGCCTGCCGATTCTGCCACCACGTGTTCCATGCCTTGCCCAACTGTTTCCCTTCAAATGGGACAAAACAATCTAGTTTCATTGTGTTGCTGTGATAAAACACCCTGACTGAAAGCATCTGAGGGGAAACAGGGGTTGCTCAGCTCATGATTCCAGGTCACAGTCCACCACTGTGGGGGTGTCAAGTCAGCAGGAACTCAAGTAGCTGTGTGCTACAGGTGGGGAGGGGGTAGACGAGTCGGTGAAGACCCAATAGGGAAGATGCAAAGGTGGGCCCTGGAGAAGAGCAGATGCGTCCAGGAAGGAGACATGGAAGGAAGCAGAAGCTTCAAAACAGAGACACAAGGAGTAGACTCTGAGAGGAAAGAAACTCTGAGAGAAGGGAGACCCTGAGGGGAGGGAGACCTGAGGAGAGGGAGACCTGAGGAGAGAGACACTGAGGCAGTACTTCATGTTTTTTTAAAAACCTAGCCCAGCTCAGGTTTGTCTGTCTGGTTCTTCAGGCATCTGAGTTACAACTCCTACCTTGAGGAGAAGTTTTCTATGAAATACCCAAAAGTAATACAGTTGGCTTTGTGGGCTGAGAGATCAAATTGTCCTTGTCTTTATCCTCATGTAACTAAAAACATACAACTTCCAAGATCTTCTGAGGAAATGCAAAGCCTTTTAAACAGGCCCTGGAAGCTGAAGCACATGGAACAGTCATATGTCAGGATATAGTTTTCTTCTGGCTTTTTCCCAACCATTTGAAAATGTGGCAAGGATCCTTAGCTCCTGAGTTGCGGTGAACACACAACAAAACAAAAACATATCGCTGCCGGATCTGGCCCAGGAACTGTAGCTGTTAATACCTGTCCCGATCGGTCACCCGGGCAGTCCCAAGTCCTCAGACAGGTAGTGCACTGACCTTGTGGGTAGCAGAGTTGTAGAGCTGCTCCCTGATTCCCAAGCCCCTGAGCAGTCCTCATCAGGCCCATGACTCCAGCTGTGACCATCTTACCTTTGAAGTCAAACCACCACTTGAGGGAGGGCTTCTGGGACGGGAAGAAGAACAGGATGATGACAATGGCCACACCAGTGACGGCATCCGAGACAAACCTGCAGGGAGACAGCCACAGCAGGTCACTCTGGCAGACTTGTCAAAGGATCTGCAGATGGGACACTGAGGCCTGTGGGACCACCATCCTGCATCCTGCCCAGGGCAGATGTGGCTACCCAGGTAGGCCCAAGCTGTTGTGGAATATTAGTTGAAGATGTGTTACACTTGTTTATGCTGTGGAACATTTGCATAATGATGCAAAGACGTGTTGCATTCTTTTATGTTGCATTTGTTTAACTCTGTGAAGCTGTGTTACTGTGCCTGTCTAAAACACCTGATTGGTCTAATAAAGAGTTAAACAGCCAATAGCAAGGCAGGAGAAAGGATAGGCGGGACTGGCAGGCAGAGAGAATAAATAGGATGAAAAATCTGGGAGGAGGAGATCAGGGAGCAAAAGGAGAAGGAGAGGAGGACTCCAAGGGCCAGCAACCCAGCCACACAACCAGCAGCTACACAACCATCAACTGAGTCAGAAAGAATGGGAAAAGCCCAGAGGCAAAAGATAGTATAATTTAAGAAAAACTGGCAAGAAACAAGCCAAGCTAAGGCTGGGCATTTATATGTAAGAAAAAGTGTCCATGTGTGATTATTTGGGAGTTGGGTGGTGCCTTCCCAAAAAGAGCTAAAAAGTAAAGAACTAAAAAAAATTTTAAAAACCCAACAACACCAAGCGATTACCCAGGATACCCTAGGGCATTTTGCTCCTGTCAAACAAAAGCTTGCCCTCCTGATCTAAGGACCTAAGAAGAGGGACTTTCCATTGAGCACATATAAATCACCTAAACTTGGACCCCAAGAAGAACCCTGTATGTGTGGGTCCAGCTTTTGCTTGGGTTCCTCCTGGCACAGGCTGCTCACCACTAGAGAGACAGCCATCCACACCAGCCAAGCCCAGGCCCATCAGCCTCACAGCTCCTCCAAACCCAGCTCCCACATTTTTAAGGACTCATGCTATGTCTTTGTGGGGGCTTGGTAAACATGAGGCCTTTGGGGCAGACTTCGGGGGTTTCCGGAAACAAAAATGACCTGTTTAGGCAGACCATGGCCTGTGGAGGGAATGAGCCTTAAATCCTGATTTTCCCAGCTCTTAGTTCAAAGAAGCCCAGCGCCCATTGCTAACTCTTGCGGCTCACACCGAACAAGAGTATTTGAAATTGCCAAGAAGATGGAGGGGCAGGGCCAATCGCACTTCCTACATGGAGCCGCTTTTCTGCCACCTTCCCAGGGGACAAGCCTGGTGAGGGCGAGGGAGACATGTAAGTAGTGAGATGATCTGTGGGGTTAATCCTGGGGAGGGTAGTTGGTAGCCTGTTTCACACTCTTACATATGACCACTCCTCTACCCAGCATTCTACCTCTAGACATTTATCCTCAAGAAATAATCAGACTTGCATACCCACCCTCCAGTAACTGCCCACTACTCTCAGGGAAAGGCCTATGACTAACACACCTGAGAAGGGCTTGGAGACAGGTGCTTATCCACCCTTCCCACCAGTGTCTGTCCTTCCTTCCCAGCAGCTCAAACAGTTGAGTCTTTCAGGCTCCAGCTTCAGAGGACATCCCTTTCCCAGTCTTGAGTATAACAATGCCCCACTCCATTGTTTTATAGTACAGCCCACTCCCCTTTTCAACACACCCAGTCCAAGCTGCAGTCACTTGATTCTCTAGAACCTGCTCTTGTCTATGCCCATGGCACCTGCCCCATGCTTAGCATGTGACATATTCTCCATAAGAGAGTGACTGATGGAACCAATGGCGCACTGAGTCACATCGCTCATAAAGGCTGAGCTAGGATTCTAACTCAGTTTTGTATGAGCACTTGTCACCTGAGATACCAAGAGTTATCCTCCTAACCTCTTTTGGGAGGTACTTCTGCCCCTCCAGCTCTACATGGCCCACTCCAGAATCCTCCCACCAAGCCTTGCCTTGAGGGTCTGCAGAATCTCACCCGGGGGCGAAGAGGCTGGCCCAGCCAGGGATGAACTTCGGGTCCCGGGAGAAGAGAAGAACGGCAAATGTACAGAACAAGACGAAAACGGCCTGTTCAGCAAACCTGCGGTGCAGAGATGCAAGCATGCTCATCATCCTGGGCTCAGACAGGAGCTGAGTGGGGCCATTCACTCGAAGCCCAGAGTGAGAGAGGGTACCCCAGGGTGGAAGGGATTCCCATCTGCCCAGGGTTTCCAAAGGCTTCTACCATTGTTAAGGAGAATTGGCCAAGGTCCTACAGAAAATCCAGACAGATAGAAAGAGAGTCAAAGAAAGAAAGAAAAGCAGAAAAGGGGGACAAGCCAGGAATGATGGAATACACTTTTAATCCTTGCACTCAGGAGGCAGAGGCAGACAGATCGCTTTGAGTTCAAGGCCAGTCTGATCCACATAGAGAATTCCAGGACAGACAGAACTACATTGTAAATGAAGGCGGAGCCTCTATGTTCTGACACCTGGTTCCAAATAAACATACAGAAGCTTATATTAATAATTATATTAATATTATAATTGCTTGACTAATGGTTCAAGCTTATTACTAACTAGCTCTTACGTTTAAATTTACCCATGTTTATTAATTTATTTATTGTCACATTGCTGCGGGCCACAGGAATATATCATAAGAACTCAGCTGGTTATGGCTAAGTCACTACCTGGAGGGATCAAGAAATTCCTCCAGAGGAAGCCAAATTCCAAGGAGCTTTTGGTGTTAGTTGGCTTGTTATATATCAGCTGTATTCTGTTATGAAAATCATGCATGCCTTCATAGTTTTCCCAATTGATTTTTTCCCAAAGAAAGCTAACAGTGTGGACTGATCACTCTCTGGACATACACATTCAAGGTATTTAGAGAACAGCCCCAGGAAAGACTACCTCTAGAATCAGATATCTCCCTTAGCCACTTTCAAGAACTAGCAGTAAAAACAGTTCACATGCAAGTCTCCTAATTTAAGGTAAATTACATAAGGAGACACCGCCTAGGTCAGGTGGACGTTAAGTAATAGCTTTACACAATTTAGCTTGGACCCTCCTTTCTTACAGCCTTACTAACTTTATAGACCTCTAACTCCTTACCTAGCCACTTCTAGGAATATTTGGATAACCTTCTGCGCTAACAGCTATGCACAGCCAGAACCCCAGTTCAAGCCTCCCTGTAATTATCATCATTGGTAGCATCTGGCCAGGTCCATCCCCAGATGGAGGAAAGTACCTTATCAGAGATACCTCTGTACTCTCTAAGAACAGACTTAAGCATCCAGGCTATCTGTTTGAGAAGGCCTGGTGATGTGCCAATTAAGCCTTACTTCCTCCTTTCCCAAATCTTATCTCTAGTTCCAGATCTCCCTTTAACTATCACCAGAGGCATCTACCTGTACACAGGTTGCCTAGCAACCGAGCACACTTTCCCCCACCCTGCAGAAAAACAGCAGATAGCTTGGACAGATAGGAGGCACAGGAAAAAAGAAGGCAGTTTTATTTTTTCCCATTGACCTAGCAACTTATAGATTCTTAACATTTTCTACCAATCACGTTTAAGGCTATAGTTGAGCACATAAGATCTCTCTTTTTAGATATTACCCGAATTTAGCCTTTAGTTAATTCATTTCTCCATTGGTCACTTCCCTTTGGAGTTGCAAATGATAATTAATGGTTATTGCCTCTCTGTGTGATTCTTATCACCCCTCCATTTGACCCTGGAAGCCTGTCTTTGCACTGCTAAGGGAATACTGCTTGTAAGTGTAAGTACCAGGACTTCCAGGGCACTGGAAGACGGAGAAGAGAAAAGAGAATGGAAGAACTAGATGGGTAAGAACTTGAGAGGAACAAACTGAGACGGGGAAGAACTAGATGGAAGGGCTAGAAGAGAGGACTAGAGGAACGAGATGGAAGATGAGGAACAGCCAGATGGGGAGGAACAAGATGAGAGAGAAGGAGATGGGAGAGGAGCTGATATCGGAAAAAACTAGATGGATGAGAACCTAGAAGGGGCAGAACTAGATGAAGGAATTAAGATAGAACCTGGAGGGACAACAGATAAATGTAAAGAGAAATTGGGCAAGAAAGGAGCTAAAAATGAGAGCAGAGTATAAGCTTGTAGAGAGAGAACTGACAGACTAATAAAGTGTGTGGACTAAGGAATTTCGTGTACATAGATTCATTTCTTTTCTTCAAAGATTAATTATCAGCTGGTTGTAGATTCTTCCTGGACCCTGGGAGGGGACTATTGAGGGGCTGGACCCCCATAGTCCCCGATACCACATGACCAGTGGCTTATCAATCCTCTGGCATCTTGTTCCTTGGGCAGTTGGCTCGCGTCTGTCTTGACTCTCCCCTCTTCCTTCCAGTCCTCAGTTTGATTCTTCCACCTAACCTTATCCTGCCTTGCCATAGGCCAAAACAGCTTTATTATCAACCAGTGATAGCAACACACATTCACAGCCTACAGAAGGACCATCCCACAGCACTACATAAAAGAGAGATCCTGTCTAAAAACAAAAACAATGGGAGAGCCACAGAGAAACAGCCATAGAAACAGACTGACAAACACACACAGCCATAGAAACAGACTGACAAACACACACAGCCATAGAAACAGACTGACAAACACACACAGAAAGCGACAGATACTCCAAGAGGAGTATACACAGAGAGAGGCATGGCCAGACATGGAAAGGGGTGCACAGAGGTGGGAAGACAGACTCCCCGAGTCTAGAAGCAGCAGCAAGCAGTGTACTTAGTTCACAGTGAGGAATGGAGTCTTAAGGCACCTAGGAAGTAATGGCCAAACCACTCCTTGAATTTGAGCTCACTGAAGCCTGCATGTTTTTATCACATGGAAAACATGCACTAGACAGGCAGACAGCTTTGGGA